>VWZK01013992.1:468274-544861 GCA_013396935.1 Baryphthengus martii | reverse complement strand
GCTCGGCTCGGGGGTGGCGGGGAGCGAGCGGGCGGTGCGAGGGCTCCCCGGCGGGCGCTAGGCCGGGTATGGGGAGGGGGCCCCAAATCCCCGCCAGCTGGGCTGACGCCCGTCTGAGCTGTGCGTGTGTAGGCCCGGGCAGTGGCGGATGAGGTGAGCTGCGGCCTGGCCCCTTTTCTGGTGCGGCTCTCCTGGGAGCCCCGGCTTCTCGTCCTGCTCTGTTTTCTGCTCGCTGCTTCGTTTCCATCTTGTTAGAGCCCGTCTGGGGTGGAAGAACAGCAGGTGCTCGTGTTGTTGGACTTACCCCACTTTCACTGTCTCTCTTAATTTTCTTGTTTGTGTTGCCTTTCCTCTTTCTTCCCTCTAACTGTCCCCCCCCCGAAGTTAATGATTTAGTCGCTATTAGGAGAGGTATTGTACTTACAATACGATCCCACTTGTGCTGGGTGAAAGTAGTTTTATTTAGTCTTGGAATGGGAAATAGTCTGTAAACAGCTCAGAGGATACTAGGCGTTATTTAAAGCACAGAAGACGAATTTGTAGTATTTGAATGACTTTTTTTTTTACAGCAAAACTGGAGCACTAACAAAAATATTTAACTGGCAGGCAGTAATTCAGTGATGTGTAGTGTCCTCATGGTTCTAAATAGTTAAAAAAATCCTATCCATAGTACTTGTGTTTTGTCGCATCTTTGAGTTCAAAGCTTTGTGAAGCAGCACTGCTGATTCAGTGGGCATTTCACCATATAATACCAATTTCTGATTCACTTGTGTAGCTGTGCCCTTGATGGAGTTATTTTTTAACTATTAACTCATTAGCAGCGAGTAAACAGGCAGGCAGACTTTGTCCAGATCGAGCTTCTCCCGTGCCCCCTCCCCCATTTGTGGAGACGTTGTCCAGTATTTCATACTCATTTATGAATTTGGTAGCTAATATTTTTCATAAGCTATACTGAAAAAATAGTTGTTTTTTTTTTTTCTTTATATGTTTAATTTGGAGATGTTAGTTTGTAACGTTTTAATTTTCTGTGAAATAGTTATGTCTGCTGTGTTCATAGGTGTGGGAGGTGAATTTAACTATTTTTTAGTAAAGCACAAGTAAAAAGCAAGCACATACATAGGGAAAAAATACCTCTTAATGTTTTAAAGGGACTTTTTTGGTCTTTAGCTTGTGTGTAGAACTGTGGCATTGGGCCAACAAATAATGTTGTTTTCCTTATATGTACATGAATTATTTGAATTATTCACAGTATTTTTTTAAAAGCTATTCGTTATATACATTTTTCTAAAAAACACCCAGCAAACCCCTAACTCTTAAAATGGAACTGATTCTTACATTGTCTTTTTTTAACCTTTGATTTAAAAAGCTTTTTTCTTCTTATGTTCAAATGCTGTTTTAAAATGAAGAATATAGAAAACTTTTGCAAAGGTTCTCCAAGTCTTTAGTTGTACATCTCTCTTTTTGTTTATTTTGTGGTTTTGAATTTAAGGGGTGACACTTGGTGTCTATGTTTGAATGCTTTAGTGAGGGGGTGATTCTTTTTTCAGGAAATTGGACTGTTTTGTAAAGGAAAAGGGATAGACAAGACAACACTTTTTCTTTGTATTGGCTTTGAGAGTATACAAAAGAGTTAAGCACAGTTTTTCTAGTGAAGTTTTGATTCTGGGTTATCCTATAAAGACTCAGCTCTAAGTCTTGCTTGCTTATCAGCTGGAACTGGAGATTTATTTCCAGTGAAACAGAACAGGCTCATTACTGTTAACTCACATATAAAGCTTGGGGAGTTAAAAACCATTGCTGATCAAACACATGGAAGCTTTCTTAATGTCAGCCCAAAAATACGTTGCGCATTTCAGAGAGGTGCAAATTCAGGAAGTTTAGAGACAAGATTGTGATGATAATTTTTGTTTTTCTGTTTCTTTCCAGGTGAAAACTGCAAAAGCCAGGGGCTAGCTGAAGAGGGAAATTCATCGTGCTCAAGTTAGCCTGACTTGAACAATTAAAGGATATTTTTGGTACTTTTAAGCAGAGGCGGCTTTTTTTTTTTTTTTTTGGAGGGGTTGTATTTGTTAGATAACAATCATGGCAGATGTGGACCCAGACACATTGCTGGAGTGGCTGCAGATGGGGCAGGGAGATGAAAGGGATATGCAGCTAATAGCACTGGAACAGCTCTGCATGCTGCTTCTGATGTCAGACAACGTGGATCGCTGTTTTGAAACGTAAGTGCTTTTGGCTTGCCTTCATGGAATGTTATTTTGCTCTCTGGGTAGCCGGATATAACTTTTAACATTCCTAGAAACTTTCAGTCTCAGAAATCTTTTTACAGGCCGAACTTGAGTGTAGATCACTGGAATGAAGAGTTTTTGTTAATGATGTGTGAAGTACGGTTGTCTGATTAAAAATGTCGTGAGAGATCCACAGGGCCTGTCCTGATTGTTCGTGGTAAAGAAACGTATTCAGAGTTGTAATGTGAAAGTGCTGGGGTTTTTTGTTTTATTTTTAATGGTAGAGAAATATATATATATATATATTTTTTTTTACCTTCAAACTATAATGATACTTAAGCATCCGTACTCTTACAACACTTTCCTCGAGAGATATCGTAGCTTTTTTTTGATCTTGGTAAAATCAAACAAAAATCACAACTGGTAACCACTGTTCATACAAACATTTTGCCCCTTCTTTGAAGAATGTTGTTGTTTGTGCCACCCTCCTTCTCAACTGCATTAGTACACTTCGTACATACAGCACAGTCCCTGCTCTCACTCCTTTTTATATTTCTCACAAGACAAAATGCTGATGTAACCACTTATATTACCTAATAGTGTGGCTGTGCATGTGTTGCACTGCTTCCTGCAAGGGAAAGAAGGTAGCGAAAGTGTCAACAATCACTACTTTTAAATATGATATTTCTTACCTTTTTATGTGTGTGTGTGTTGTGTTTATGCTCTTGCATCTTTCCCCTTTTCTATCTTGTTTTTTTTTTCGTTGCTCTCACTTCCCTTTCTCTTGGATCTCAGAGCGTGGCTAGTGTCTGATACATCCTGCATCTAGGAGTGTAGGTTTAGCAGCATTTAAGAAGGTGGCTGTTGGTTAGTGTTTAGTTTTGTAGCCCTGAAGAAGAGAACAGTTTGGGGGCTTCTGTCTTAAAAGCTGTTCATTTGTCACTGCTGCTTTTCTTACAGGAAGGGTAAAATTCATATATCTCTAAAATTTGGATTTGTAGTAGTTACGTAACGGTGAGCACAGTTTTTTACACTGCTTTAGAATTTTAAATTGCCTGATCTTGGCCTTGATGAGCTTCCAGGTACAATTTTGGCTTGGAAGAGATTTAGTGTGGAGAGATGCATTTGATTTCCCTATCTGTCCCTTGTAGTAGTGATACTGGTGAAGCCTCAGAAAAGTTGGATTTACTGACTTCTTAATTTTTCTGCAGTAGAAGAGCATTTGGTAATTAAGAATGATTTTTTGCTGACAAATCTACATGAACTTTTTGCTTTGGTATACTCAGTTTAGAACAGAAGTAGAATCTTGGGCATAAGCATTTGTAAGGATATATTTCTGGATATTTGAGAATCGGGAATGAAACGTCACCTTTTAAAATATAATCCAGTCACAGATTTTATGTATTTTGGTTAGAACAGACTTTCATCTCAATATAAATTACATAGTTCAAGTGCTTTTTTTTTTTTTTTTCCTTCCTTAAAGTATAGATAATAAAAGCTCTGTTATTGCAGTGTTGTGGTTTTCAAATCAGTTTTTATGCCTTAAAGAACCACCATTTAAAATACCATTCGGCATTTCTGTTTTGAGCCCTGGTATAATTTTAATTTTTCTGGGCTTTTAAGTTGTTGATCTCTTTTGCTGTTGTAAACTTCCCTCAAACCGAAGAAAAGAAAGTGTAAATTGGGAAAAAGTTTTCAAGGTTCCCTGCCTGTTGAAGTGATTTTTACAGTGAAGTTAAAACTGCCACTTCTGGTCAGTACTGTGAATATACTGAAGGTGCAGTTCCCTGGCGTTTGGTGAGCTGACGCGGTAGCTCATTACCTCCAAAAGCTGGGGCTGCTACTTCCCATTTATCCCTCACCTTTTAGATTCCTCCCAACCATATTCTTGCTCTGTGTCAGTGGCAGGGGCTTTCTGGACTCCTCTAACTCACAGAGAGAACAAGGTGCTCTTTAGACCCACCGAAGGAGATTGCTGGTTTTCTGCTGTTACAGTGAATTACAGCAGATCGTAGAGGTGTTTGATGAGCCCTGGGGGTGGAACTGCGTAATTGGAAATACTGGAGAAGCAGAGAAAGGTGTCTGCTCTTCTGTGGAGAACTTGTCGGTGGATTGTCCCGGGTGCCTGTGGTATCACAGCCTGCATTTCAAAGTGCCAAAGTGCCTGACTTTATTTCGAAACTCTGTTAGAAATAGATGGTGTCTTGAGAAGTATTTTTAAGATCTTTCAAAATGACAGTTCAAGAAGCCAAAACTGTCATGTGCTGAGAGAGTAACTAAAATAAGCCTTGATAATATTTTAAAGTTACTTTTCTGCTATGTTTTTAGAGGAATTATTGCTTGTTTAAAGAGGAGATTTACTACTATGTGACAGAAAGGTCACCAAACATTTTTTTAGGAACTAATTTTGAAAATGTTTTCAGTGCCTGGTTTATAATGGGGATGTATTTTTATACTGGTAATAAAACCAACCTCTAGACTTTACAAGATCTTTTCTTCTGTTAAGGAAGAAGAGCATTTCCAAATTTTTGTGTGCTGTGTAGATGTTATTTCAAGATCTTGGAACTGTTTGTTGCTATGAAGTTGACTAAGAAAACTTTAAGAAAACTTTTCTTCTACAGAATTCAACAATGGGAAGATGGAAAGTGAAATCTTAAAACAGCTGCTTGGTGAATGAAGTGTGGGGGCTTTAGGGATCAATGAGAGTGACTATAAATTTTATTAATCCACTTTTACATAAAGTATTTGCTTTTATGACGTAAGCTAAGAAAAAGCTCCTCATTTTAGTAAAGCACATCTGGTGATTAAAAGCTGCATATGGTGAGTTCTGGCAGAGCCAGGAAACAGACACATGAAAAATACTGTCCTGAATGCTGTGCCTTTGCCCTAAAAGTGCAACACTGCTTCGAGACTCATTTCTTAAGGACTTAAGGGCAACAGCCATCTCACTTAGCAAAGAAAGATCACAAAGTTGGAGGGAGAAAAAAATAAAACTGACATGATAGATTCCAAATCTTGTACTTCATTATTCGAGTAAAGTAATAAGGTTACTTTGCCAGCATCTTCTCGAGGAAATGGTGTATTTTAAAACTAATAATTTGTTTCTGTGCAAGACTAATGTGTATTGAAACTAGTGTTTCAAGTCAAATCAGAAAACCCAAAATTGGCACAAGTGTTGTAGTGGTGTCTTTTGTAGTGTTCCGGCAAAGCTCTAGCGGTGTCGCGGCAGATTGTGAGGTGTGCAGCCTATAACAGGTAGTGATTCCAGACAATTGACTTTCCTTTACTTCTTCCCAGGTTCACATATTACACCTGATTAAATTATTTTTACTGTTCCTCACGTGTTAGCGTTACAAATATCAGTGGCAGATTCATCTTCTGGTGATAATGAGTCACAGACACTGTTAGTCACTGTGAGCGTGAAGCGTGGCTGACATTCTACCAGCAGCTTGAACTACAGAAACTCAGCGAGTGAATAGAAATGATTCTTTTAGTTAGTTGAAATTGGAGTAAACCAGCTGAACTCATGACTATGAGTGTTAGGCTCAAATTGTAGTTAAATGGTGTACTATTAAGTCAACTTGCACAGGAATTTTGAGTATACATTTTATATGAGCATAATTGAAATGATATTTGTAGCGTTTAAATTGTCATAAGATTTAAAGACTATGTAGAGGCTGTTAGTTGCAATCTCACAGTATAAATATAGCTGTTTTCCACAGAAATGTTTCAATTTATCTTTTTTTTTTTTGCTCTATCTGATTCTTTCACTTTATTTTTTGTGACGTAAGACCTTGTAGAACAAGACAGTAGTATAACAAGTGAAATAAAACCTGAATAAAATCTTTTCTACACTGAACAAATTAATGTTCAGAAGCAAAAAATGCATGTTCCCCCTTTGGCAGTGCCCCAAGTCACCTCTGTATATTGAGCATTAACAGATTTGGTCAGCCAAGAATTATCAACAGTTATCATCTTATTAGAGAAATAAAAGTTATACACGGGATTGCAATTTAGGATTCCAATGTGCAAAATAGAAATCCTTTCAGTTTGCTTTTTTTATTTTGATCAAATAATGTTTATTTTCACTTACATTAAATCTTGTTCTTTCCTAAGTATGTATTCACTAGGGAAAGGTGTATCTTTACTTTTTATTTGCTAACGTGATAGTAAGTGTAAGAAGAAATTCTGGTGAAGCAAAGACTATTGATGTGAGATTGTGGAAGAATAATGTGGAAGAGTTTAGCTTTACATCTGCCTGATTGCTTAAAACTACAGGCTTCTGTGTTTATCAGGATTGTATACATTTGATAAACCAGAATTAGATAGATAAAGAAAAGCAACTTTTCTTGTAGAGATAGGAATCTAAAGTGGTGGTTTTCAGGCCTATTTTTAAAGCTTGGGCTGGCTTTAAAAGCATCTTTGTAGTTCAGACAATGGTAAAGCGCCCTTGAACAGATCTAACAATTGTGGTAAAACAAACAGCTCTGTCCCTATCAAGGTGATTTCATGTTGTGTGTCCTACAGATTTTCTCATTTTGTGATTTTAAGGAGGGAAAAAAAAATGAGGCCATTTTTACGGTTTTGTGCTGGAGCACAGCCATGAGTGAAGTAGGATAAATGTTGCTGTCAACCAGAGACCACAGTTCTCATGATTTTAAACCATGCAAAGCGTACGTTCTTCGTGAATTATTGGTTTGGACTGAAGTAGACATCTCTCTCAATAATTGTAAGCTTCACAATGGCAAGACTCATGTGATTCTTACTAATTTTTGTTGTGATTCTTACTAATTTTTTTTGCCTTTTAATGAAGGCAGAAGGTGTGGCAGCATTGAAATAACCAGCACTGGAGTTATTCACCAGGTGGACTCCAATATAGTGGCATCTTCAGAACTCTGTCGCTTTTCTGAGGTGGAAGGAGGGGTGCATGCTGTATTTTCTAGCACTGTTACACTATAATGTTTAGAATTATTTCTCAAGGCTGGTGTTTGTTGTTGGGTAGTTGGATTTTTTTGCAGTGGTGAGAGTTTTAACACTCTAATGTCTTTCTGGTTGCTCTTGTAAAATGGGCATGATGGCCTTATTGTCACGGGTATTGTGGAGATTAATTAGCCTCCTCTGGTCATTTTGAGAATCTGAATGGCTGCAAAGGCCGGAAGGGAAGATGAGGTCATCTAAATTGACATCTTCCCTTCTGTCATAGGCCCCTGATTTTTCACCTGGTTATTACTGAAATGGGCATCTTGCTTGATACAAGTAGAATGTGTAGTTCTTGCTTCCAGTAGGGCATCCGAGCTAATTTCACCCTGTTTTACTATTTAATCTGCTGCCTAGTTTTCTTTGCTGCAAGCTGCTTGTACTTTTCCGTAGGAATTGGCCCCACTGCTGCATTCTGTGGCTGTCAGGCAGGCAGTCCACCTTTTCCTATTGGAGTACAAGCCAATCCCCTTCGTACTGTGAATGTATTTACACATAAGGATTTCATCAGCTCTTGATCTTCCCCCCCCACCCCCAAGTCTTAAATTTCCAGCTTTTTCAGAAGTGTTTTCCAGCATTGCCTTTATCCGTGCTGTTTACAGTAGTACATTTAACTTGCTGTTACCAGTTATACATCCCAATTTTAGTTAGATGTTTCCAAAGTGTGGTTTTAGTTATTTGTCTTCAGAGTTGCTTTCCAAGATACGATTACTCGCTGCTTGAGTATGGCTCGATGTATTACCTTGATTAAGATCTGTAACTTGGCATTTCTGTGGGTTAAAACACATTTTGTTGAAATGGGCCCATGCCTCTGAGTAGTCCAGATGATTCTGTATAACTCATCACACTGTATTGCTCACTATTTACTAGTCTGCCATGGTTTTTTTCTGCTAGTATTCTCATGTACACTTGGTTTTGTTCAGGGTTTCGCATGCAAGATAAAATAGAAGAGACTCTTATATGCACTATGCAAAAGATGGATGCAGAATTTTAAGACAGCGAGTTAATGAGCTTTCAAAAGATTCCATCTCCTAACAGGCTGGAGGAGACCAATAAAATAGGGGTCACAGGAATTTCCAATGGCAGGCTTCCTTTCTTGAATGAGTGCGCTAGGCAAATTATTTTAAATATTGGCCTCTTAGGAAGAGACTCTAAGAGCATAAACAGCCTGGGAGTTCACTAGGTTGATAATGGGGAAATAGAATTTTTCTTGTTTAAGTCAGTTCTCTTTTTGAGCACCTGGAAATCCGGCAGATGTGGGGAGATGTGCATATTTAGGCACACTTACAAAAACATTTTTTTTGTTTTAGTTGCTTCATTTCTGAATGTTAGCAAATGTAATGTGCACATGAACCATTGCCTCTGTGCACAATTGAGGCTACTACTAGTGGAAATCATAGGCAGAATTATCTGTAGTTTGAAGTTCTTTGTTCAGCTATTGTGGGCCAAGTTTCTGCAAAATCACAGAATCCTGGAATGTTAGAGGTTGGAAGGGACCTCTGGAGATAATCGAGTTCAATCTGCCTGCCAAAGCAGGATCACCCAGAGCAGGTTGCACAGAACACGTCCAGGTGGGTTTGGAAAGTCTCCAGAGAAGGAGACTCCACAGCCTCTCTGGGCAGCCTAGTCCAGCTCCTTACCATCACAGCAAAGAAGTTTTTCCTGAAAATATTTACAAAATGCTGGGGTAAGGAGGACAAACATGTGGAATTACTACCCTGTGGCATGGCGTATTTTTTACACAATACTGAGAAATGCAAAAAGCAGCCCAACACCTCCTTTGTAAATTCAAGAGCAAAACTAATGATCATTTATTTAGAAATTACATATCCTGCGGGAGCTGTTCTAGCTCATTTTTCCTTTTTCTTCATTTTACACAACTGTTACGTACTGAACGTGTAGTTGAATACTCAGATGATGTGTTCCCTTCTAATAGCTGAACCCTCTTCCAGGAGTTCACGATCTGTCCTTTATTTAGCTAGAAGAAATTTTGAAAGTACTTCTAAATGTCAGATTTGAGTGCAAAATGAATTTATTTTGATTTCTAATAATAAAGAGTTTCTGTTGGAATAGATACCGGATGGCATTGTTAATTCTCTAGCTCCATTTTATTGGCCTGAGCTGTGGCTGCAGTTAAGAGTAGAGATTCAGAGTTGTGGAAGTTACTAATATTTTCTACTTGTGGTAGAAGTTCCTAAATTAACTGGAGACTTTTAGTTGTTTTTTCCTCGTACCTTTAAAATCCAATGTGGTACCTCTAAAGTCTTATACATAAGTGGCTATTTTCTGGCCTTTATTTGTTGTGTAACAGCATTGTGAGAAAAGTATGTACAATTTATCTTGGAAATGGATCCAGCAGAATACAGACAGGCAGTGCAGGTGTGCAGGCAGTTCTCTTGTGCGTTATCTTGATGATTCTCCTGATGTTTTTGGTTCATATTCAGACAAAACAGTATTTCAGCAAAAGAAACAATGAGAGAAAGTCTCAGATCTCCCTCCATAGAAAGAACAAAAGAAAGGAAACACATCATTATCAAAAATAAGTTGGAACTACTATTGCTTTAAGAACAAATCAGTTGTGCAGGATGCAGATTCTTTGAAACTTTAAAGTTGTGTGACGCATTGTAAATATTTAACTGCTATGTTTTTCCTCAAACCCCATTACTAATGAGGTTTAAATTCGGTATTTTAATTTTTCGTTCAAGTTATGATATATTCAATAATTATTCAATAGTGTAAGCACATCTGATTCCTTATTTTCCCAACTTTCACTGGTCTCAGCAGATGGTATGCATTAAAGACGCAGCACAAGTGCTGGCAGGCAGCTGAGCTTGGTCTTCTGCCACAAGTCACATGTCTCGGACCAGGAGGCTGAAGCCCAAGGCTTTGTCACATGGCAGGGGCTCCACATCCACTGTATCCAGCGGTTTCTCTGGAATGGAGTAACACACCCTAAGGCAAGCAGGAGTTGTGTTAACCATTTTGGGAATCCAGTCGGGTAGTCTTTTTTTGTTCCCCCTTCCTTTGGCTTTTTTTTAGGACAGCCGAAGTCTTTAAACTACCATTATTGTTGCTATTTTAGCCAAAGGTTTTAAATGCATTTCGAATATGAAATGTAATGACAGAAATGAGTTTACAGTGCCTATTTTTACTTCCTTAGTGTCTTTTTACGCTGGCAAGCTGTAAAGTCTGCTGAGTCACTTCAGTCGAGTCGAAGGGTTTAGCACTGGCAGGAGCTTAACTGCTGTAGCTATTTAAGAGTTTTACATCCCTGTTGATACTCCTGAATCCTTCCCTGCCCCCTCTTTAAGAACAGAAGTGTGTCGTCATAGGGAGTTATGATGATTATAATGTTGTAACTGCTGTAGTAATATAATTATATGGATAAACTTCCCTAGCCTTTCTTGACCTCTTCTGAATAGCACAATCATATTGATGAAATGTTTTTAAGATCAATTAAATTTTCTGCAGTGGAAGAATGTCTGTTAAAGAATTTGTGTATCACGGTCTCTACGGTCTAATAAACTCATTTTAACACTGAAAGCATGAATGATTTTTCGTAGAAATTCTACAGAATCAGCACTTTATGTGGTTTAGTTCTTTTCTTGGTATCAGTACAGGGAACAGAGCCTGCTCTACTACCCTAATCTTAGTGGATTAGAATATAAAGGGTAAATACTGATACTGAGTAGTACTTATTTCAGCCTTCTGAAAATCTGTTATTTACAAACCTATCTTCCAGCAACATGGTGAGTGAAAGACTCTCAGGATAACTAGCAGAAGCTCTTGTCCTGGCAGTACAGGAATGAAGTTGGATGGACATCCAGAACTGAGACTTAAAAGTGATTAGCAAGAGCTGTAGCACTGGTTGCAGAGTAACCTCATTAACTCTCTGAAGTTGGTCTTTCACTCAAGAGTAACACAGAGTAACCTCATTAATTCACTAAGTCTGTCCCTAATCACTCTTCTGAAGTATTCCCTTAAACTATTTTCAGAAGTTCTCCATGGGATAATATAGTTGCTTAGGAAGGAAAACCTATAAAGATTTTCCTTTAATTTCACATTCATTAGGAGTAATGCCTGAATAGAAATAGGAACTTTGGAGCTACCTATTAGTTCTGATCAGCCATTATTTTCTAATTGGAAAGAATAAAAACTATTAAAAATAGATTATTTTTTCTCTTTTAAAACAAACTCAGGACTACCTTTTTATTTATTCCACTGCAGATAGGTCATTGTGAACAGTGATTCCCCCCTCAACTTGCAGTACCTCAGTAAAACATCTCGGTGTCAAAAAGTTTAGAAATTGTGCCCTTTGCTGTTTTTTCCCTTGGTGGCGGTTGAGGCCTCCAGAAATGAAAGGTTTATTTGTGTTCTTTTCTCTTGAAAATTGTCATCTGTCAGCAGATGGAAGTGTAACTAAAAGCTGAACATCAATTGCTGTCCTGTCACATCAGTTCCTTCAGTGCTGTAGTTCTGCCCTCAGCCTCCCTGCTGTCCCGGGAAGTTTTGGAAGCCTTGTTTTCCACAAGTAGATTGTTTTCTTAAGGAGACTCCAGTGTGCAGCCACTGTGATAGAGACACTCCTGAAATGCTTTCCTTCACTGTCCTGTCAAAGTACGTTTGAGTTCTGAGCAGAGTTGTAGTTGGAGCAGCATTAGGATCTGTATTACTGATGGGACCAAATTCATCTACAGCACATAATTTAAGACAGTTTTAAGTCCCTTTGGTCTATTTTGGCCTGCCTGAGGAAGCTGGGAGGGGTTTACCCTGGAGTTACGGTGTAATAATGACTCTTTGGTGCATACTGGTTTTGACTGTGTTTTTGATTTTTGTTAGAAAGAGAGGCTGGTCCTCAAAGTGCTCTTCTCAGGAACTGGTTGCTGGAATTGCTTCCAGGTGAACGGTGGATTCCTCTTCCCTGCGCTACCTTTGCTTACACGTTAGTAACAAGTGCCTTTTCACTCCATCCAATCCCAAGTAAATTCAAGGACTTTGAAAACCCACTTGCACAATTTTGAGGCAGAACGAAGTAAGGGCAAAACTTCCTTCAAGTGCCAGCCCACCGAATTCCCCAGTGGGGCCGTGTGACAGGCAACAGGGAGGGGTGTACTTTGGACACCCACCGTAGGGCTGTGGCAGTGTGGCATCCCATTCTGTGCCGGTACTCCCATCTACCTCTGCCAGTCCTTTCCCTGGCACTACTCACACATGCACATTCTTGTCCCTCAGACATGCAGAGCTCGTAATTTCAACCAGGAGAGCCCCATGTAATAGCTTAGTAGGGATTTGGGGATTAGAGGGTGATCTCTCAAATGCTGACCTGCGTACTTCTGTCTGTAGCACAGTTATTGATAGAAAAGTTACCTACAGCATCATGACTGAAGGACTTCAAAATGACAGCTGGAGAATTTTATGCTGTAATTGTTGTAGCCACCTGTTGGAGCAGAGTGCGTGTGGCTGGAGCAGAGTGCGTGTGGCTGGAGCACTGGCCGGGGGTTGGCTTGCCCTTCTTGTCTCCTACTACGGGCTCAGCCGTTGATCTCGACTGTAGGTGAATGACAGAACTGGGACTTTGAGTTCCCTCGTTGGCAGGGAGTGACCTTCGGCAGGCAGAAAACCCCAGAATTTTTCTGTATGGCATGTGCGTGCTTCAAAATGTCATCTGTGCATCTTGTTAGGAGTTCTGAGTAACTAGCTGCTCTTGGTCTGCTGGAGCACTAGTTTGTGGTTTTCACCACAAAATAAATACAGTAGTGTCTTACTACAGAATATTGAAGTTCGGTTGGTTGGGTTTTTTTTCTTTGTATAAATATAACTTGATAATTGTGTTTTCATAGAATTCTAAAAAGTCTGTAGCTGATCAGAAAAGCTGTTATATACGAGCGGTGAAGAGCCTTGTGTACTTGGCTGGCATAGTAAACACTTTTTTCCTGCTGATAATCATTACAAGTTCAAAATGCTATAGAGCTGTGCTGTCTAGAGCAAAGTATTGCAATATATTGGCCTGAAAGAATTACAGAGCAGAGGACAAGACAGTGTAGAGGTCCTGTCTAGGCAAATTGGCTCCACTGGCCAAATGTGGCATTTGTTTCTGAGAACACAATTTGTGACTTGACTTTCGTTTCCAAGTCAGTGTCAGCGTTGCTGTCATCCTTTGGGGCTTGAAAAAAACAAATTGGGTGTCTTGGCCGCTATGACCTCCTTGAAAAAGTAGTAGCCATATATAATAGGTTGTTAAGGTGGTGTTTATAAACCAGTAACGAAAATACTTTCTGACAGTCTCACTGGCAAAGACTCAGGGCTAATAGATCCAGATCTGTCTGTTTTGCTTTCCTCAGAAATACTTCAGACTTCTGCACGCATTGTATTACCTGCTTATCCCTATTATTAGTGATAATAATTTAATTTGTATTAGTGTTCTATATAGCACTTGAACAAGATTGAGTTGAGACACACACGATGGGGAAGAAGGTGACAGCTGTACACAATGTGTGCTAAAAAAATAAGCAGCAGCTCTTGTGCTATTTTGGAGACAAAGACAAAAATTCTGTGGGTTTGTTTTTTTTTCCCATGTTTCTGCTAGAAATGTCTAAAAAATAAAGTTTACCCTTCTGTTGCCTCTAAACTTGTATGAGCTGAAATAACACTCAAGCTTAATATTATTTTTTATATGCATCGTTATATGACTAATGTTTCTTCATAAACTATGCTGGTTTTCACTCTTTTTGCTATATGTTTTTCTGTTCCACATCAATTATATGATTTGTTAGATTAGTTTTTAGTTGATCCCAAGCATTTGTCAAGGTCTAGGGTCAGGGCAGTCTGTTAGGATTGTTCTGTTTGAACTCAAACCAGGACAGCGTCATCAAGGGTTGGAGCTGGGCTGGCCACTAGACAAACGGCAGATGCCTTAAATCTTGATAAAATGTTTTTGCTGCAGTTTCTGCGTGGTGTGGTCTAGTGAAGTAGCTTGAAAGAGTTTTTGGTTAAAGCTTTTGTTAAAATTTGGTCAGTTGCTATATTCAGAAAGGATAAATTATTTATTATTTTTTAGAACAAGCGAAGTTCTTACTGCTTTTACAGGAATTCAATGTGCATTACCAGTCCCCAAAATTGGTTTAAGTCTGGGTAGGTTTTTCTTTTGAGAATCAAGTAATTCCCACAGGTTGTGTGTGTGACAAATCTACTGTTTCTTCTTGAAACCTTCTGATACTACTTGGTTTCCTTATTGGAGGACTGGAAATCATTCCTGCAAGTCAGAAAATAAATGTCCTGACAGGGAGTGGAGATTGTTAGTTGCCTTCTAATTGAAAAAGTATGGTCTGTGACTAATGTAGTTAGAGGTTCTGGCAAAGTCTTTTGAGAAAACCCCAAACCTTTAAGATTTTGCCAGTGAGCTGTGCTCTTCTAAGAGCAGCATTGCTGATAGAGGGCACTGTGTGCTGGCAAAAAAAATGTAAAATAAGAGGCTCTTCCTCACTCAATTTTTGCTGTCTGCTGGGGAATTGACTCTCATGGACAGGTGTTTTAAGGACAGGAACAGACATCTTTTACATTTTTAAATTTCCATTTTCAAAAAATTTAGCTACGTTGCAGTTGTGCTGTTTCTTTTTATAAGCTGCTAAATCATAGGAAAAATGTAGGTGGTAGATTCGCTATGTGTTGCTTTTAACTCCCTGCAAAAATCCAGGCTGTGTTTTTGTTGTTTTGGTTTTTTTTCTGTTGTCTTTGGAAATCTAAGAAAAATGGTTTATTATTTCTTGCTAATATTACAGTGTGGACAGCGGAGCACCGTACCCTCTGCTTGGTTATACATGTGGGGGTTGCTTTGGTTGGTTGTTTGGGTTGGTTTGGTTTTTTTTAAGATTTATGTTTATTGATAAATGTTTTTTCTTGCAATATAATGTTTGAAGAACACTGTTCATAACAGTGTTTTAGTGATCTGTCTGCCGCAGTGTAGCAGATGCAACACCAAAACACCTGAGCAGGTAGCACTGTCTACTTGAAACTTTGTGTGCTGAAATGCTTTTTGTGCCCTTGTATGGTAGTCATCTAAGAATGGGCAGAAATTTCAGACTTATTTTTTTCCCCAGTGGATAATGTCTTTAAAATGCAGAGTTACTGTGTCAACTCTTAAGAAAGATGTGAAATGAAATAGCAAATTATAAGAACAACAGACAGTATAGGCTGGCTAGGAGAATATAGATAATAAACATATAATTCAGCATTATTGAAGCCTCATTTATGTCAGTAACGATTATTGGGTAATGTATTTGCGTTTCAGACAGTATTATTTAATTTCTTCGTAAAACATGGCCAGATCTTCAAGGAAACTATTAACATTTTGCTGTCCCAGAATTTGGTGCCTTTGTACAAGTCACTGTGCATTACCAACTTACCTCAGGGTTTGTCTTCAGAATGATTCATCAGCGAGTGCTTAGGTGCCTTCTAGACCAAGAATCATGCTGCTATTAATATTTTTTTTATTATTATTATTTAGAAAAGTTTTAGGCCTTCTTTTCCAGACCAAAAAACCCTATTTGAAAAAAAAATGTGCAGTCTTTGCTTCCTGTCAATTTATTCTGCTATCCTACATGTAGGAATGAGGTATCCAGTCATTTTGACTGCTGTCGCAGCGTACGTCCCCTTCACTCAATTCACCACCGCCACCTTGGAAGTCTTGTACCATTGCAGTGATGTTAAGTTAGTTATTACTAAGAAGGTGTGCTATTGGAAGATAAATTGTCTTAATATATAGCTCCATCTCTTAGAACTTTGAATCCAAATCGGTCTTAACCACAGCTGCCGTAATAGTGAAGAGCACTGTTATGACCATCCAGTTTAGTTTGTATCCTGTTACGTCAGAGGGATAGAAGAAGAACTGCTGTAGCTTGTTTATTTGGTTTTGAAGTTGTGGGGGTGTTCTTGACTGTCCTTGCACATGGAAATGGCGCTGACAATGAAGAGGAGAGCCAGAGGCTGCTGAGGCATGGATATATGGGTATGTAGAGCAAATGCAATAGCAGCAAGCTAAATGAGTGACACATGTTCTCAGTGTGGTTAAGGAAGAAAGAATGAGTTGGGAGAGGAAGACTGGAATAAAATAAAAAGACAGGTGAGAATGTTTGTAACATAGGAGACAAGGGCCACTCAGGGAATTGTGCAGCAAAACCAAAATCCTTGCGTCTTTGTATTGAACGTGGTATTTCATGGTTAAGTAGCTGTTTATCGTTATGAAACTTGAAGCTCTATTAAGAAAAAAAAAAATGGTGTGAGGTTAATACCTAAAATAATTTCCCAAGAGGATAAATTTTTCCCTGTATGATTGTAAACTTTCAAGAATAGTTTTTCTCCTGGCTTTCTCACTTAATACAGGATCTCTTGAGACTATGGATTTGAATTTTGAGAGGTGTATGAGATGCATCCTTGAATTCTAAGTGAGTGGTCTGAATCACCTATTAACTAATCAAGCAAATGATATCAACATGAAAGGCGTTAATCTGCTAATGTGAAAGAGTATGAAATTACTGTACTTGCACGCTTAGTAATGGGTTGTTGTGTTGGTTTTTTTCCCTGCAGGTGCCCTCCTCGAACTTTTTTACCAGCATTGTGCAAAATTTTTCTTGATGAAAGTGCTCCAGACAATGTATTAGAAGTAACAGCTCGTGCCATAACGTATTATCTGGATGTATCAGCTGAATGCACCCGGAGGATTGTGGGAGTGGATGGAGCTATCAAGGCACTTTGTAATCGTTTGGTAGTTGTTGAACTTAACAACAGAACCAGCAGAGATTTGGCTGAGCAGTGTGTGAAGGTATGTGTGCTGAAGAACCTTCTGGTTTTAAGGAGGAGCTGGAAAATTTGCAATTTCTGAAAAGCTTTCTCATACTCTAAACCCATTTTATTTTTTTATTTTTTTTTTTTTTTCTTAAAGTGTGAAGCAAAAACTTAAGAGTATGATAGGAGTGTACATGCCAGATTTGCTGTTTATGTCAGTCTGGGGCTCTTCAAAGCTGAGATTCCATTTAAAAAGTATAGAAAAAGAAACAAAAAATATTAGAATCAAGTTTTCCTATTTATCTTGCATGACTACAATACCAAGGGCTAATTTTATGCTACAAAGAGAGTGAAGAGTTGCTTCAGATAACCATAAATTACTGGCTGTAAATAAACTGTCTGCTCTATCTTCAGTAGCACCAGACCTCTGCACCCTTGTGACGTTTTCAGAAAAATATACAAGACCCATAACATTTTGTTCCAAGTGTGACTCATGGCCATATAATAGCAGATAGTTTGAGATCCTTGATTGCAGTCGTCTCAGCAGTTAGGCACCTATTTCCTAGTTAGTAGTTCAGGTCTAATCAAAAGTATACCACTGAGGTGCTGGAGTAACCGTTCTTTTGGAGACTTCAGAGCTCTCAGTTGAGTGTTATCCAAAGACATAGTTCTCCCAGGAAAAGAAGCTATTATCTACCTGTCTCTCATGGACATTGGGGAATGTTCTTGTATTTGCTTCAGATTTTATGACAAAAACTGTAACTACTGGAGTACCGGGCCCCTTCTGGGTGTTGAGGAGGCGAAGGGCTTTTTAGTCTGTTGCTTCTTAACCAATTCTGTAAATGGATATAAACAAATAACTGATTTTTTTTTTTTTTTATACGTACTTCATTCTAATGAAATTGCATTTTGTCGTAGGTGTTAGAATTAATCTGTACCCGTGAGTCAGGAGCTGTGTTTGAAGCCGGAGGGTTGAATTGTGTTCTGACGTTCATTCGTGACAGCGGACACCTTGTCCATAAAGATACTTTGCATTCAGCTATGGCTGTAGTCTCCAGGCTCTGTGGCAAAATGGAGCCTCAGGATTCTTCATTAGAGATCTGTGTGGAATCACTGTCTAGTTTATTAAAACATGAAGACCATCAGGTAATATAATAGTTGCCTCGATATACTGTGAATTTAACTTCTGTTATGTTTAATAAGTGAATGACTGGATATTTTTATAGAGCCATAGAGTTGTTCAGGTTAAAAAAGACCTTTAAGATCAAGTCTGACTGTTAAACCCAGCGCTGTCAAATCCACGTCCCTCAGCACCGCTTCNAAGTATATATTTAATCTTTTTTATTGTGGGTTTTGAGTTGTTTGAGGGTTTTGAGGGTTGTTTTTTGTTTTATTTGGGTGTTTCTGTTTTTGGTGGTGGTGATGTGACTTTTTAATATCTAAAAACTAAAAAACCCACCTGGATATTTCTCACAATACCAGTGGATGTCCCAGTCAGTAGCCTGTTGTTATTGTTGAGTAGATAAATCTGTATCTGAAAGGAAGCTGCTTCTTAAAAGTATCTTACTCTGTTAAAGAATACTCTTAAAGATACATTTTACAGACAAAAGAAACAGAGTTCCTGTACTTTTGATTTCAATAATTATCTTTCTCCTCAGGCCTTTTAAAAATGTCTCTATTTTGTGTATTGGGGTTTTTTTTTTGTTGACTGTGGTGGTGATTGTTTGATTTTTTTTTTAATGAGTTGGGGACAGTTTGGGCCGGAGTCTTTTTGTTTGTTTTTTTTAGTTGTTGTTGTTGGGTTGGAGTGAGTTTGTTTTGTTGGGTTTTATTTTTAATACAATTTTTTTACAGGAGGATGAACCCCAGGAGGATGCTAAAGAACTGCAACAGGGTAAACCGTATCACTGGAGAGACTGGTCAATCATTAGGGGAAGGGACTGCCTGTATATCTGGAGTGATGCTGCAGCCCTGGAGCTGTCCAATGGTAGTAATGGATGGTTCAGATTTATCTTGGATGGAAAACTGGCCACGATGTATTCCAGTGGCAGCCCCGAAGGAGGATCTGATAGTTCAGGTAGTTTCTTTACAATTCAAGTCCAAATTAAGTTTTGAGACCGTTACAGTTGTTTATTTAATTTGATTGGAGCTGTTTTGTTTTGCAGGAATTGGCTTACTAAATAGTAAAGGATGTAAACAGGTGGAAGGTGGTCAGTTCATTGTGATGCTTTTTATCTCAGATAGCATGTGACCATAACTTGACTTCCTTGGTGAATTGTGTTAAGTAAACATCTTGCCAGTAAAAGTGTATTAACTTCGTTTTGTTTTGATTCTTCTCCACGCATAATTAATTTTTTCACCCCGGTCATTAAAAGCACTTTGTAGTGGCCGTCCCAGGAAAAGCAGGTTGAACTGGTGATTTGTTGTTTGCTTCTAGCTAGCAGAATGGAATTGCATGTGTTTGAAGACAAAGTAATGGAAAGTTTCTCATTGAGTTTGGGAAACAAATTACAGTGTCTTAATTGTTTGTGGGAGAGAGGATAAGGGAACAGACCTTATGCACTGGCAGTGCACAGGCAGATTTAAATTTCTGTACAGAATACACAACTTGTTCTGGATGCAGAAACAACCCTCNCTCCCCTGGTGCAGCTTGAGGCCATTTCCTTTTGTCCTACCTTTTGTGACTTGCGAGAGGAGACCCAACACGCACCTCGCTACCAGTATCCACAGCTCTCTGTTTACACAGTAGTTATTATATTTGGATATGATGATATTTTCCTTTGCAGTGGTGGTGACAAGAGGCTACAAATACTGCTTGGCATTTGACTTTGAGCATACTTGTTTGAATATGATCTTGTTTAACTTCTGAAAGCTTTATAGAAAAATATCTTGCAAGTTTTTTCTAGTACTTTCTGATGTAATTATTGTTCTGAGTCTGCGCCTCAGTCACTGTTAAATTGAACATAAATAAGAGAAAAAGATACAAGTGGTTTATTTTCATAGAAGAAAGAGATGTTAAAGGAAAAACCTCTGTTTCTTTTCAACACCAACAAGAAAATGTTAGATCCTTTCCTTGGTAGCTGGCCAGATTAAGAGGATCGTCAGTAAATCTTGTTCCACAATGTCACTAATTGTATTTTGGTTTCCTTTTTTAGTTTGGTGACAAACCTAAATTTGCGACTTTGTATTTTACTGTCACAAAAATATTTGCGTGTCCCTGGGTCAGGTGCTTAGTGGACAATCTGGGTTATCTAAGGGTAAAATCTGCTGGACAAGAATGGCCCATGGCTAGTAGGGATTATAAATGGTTGTATTTTCTGTAAAAACAACATCTGTAACTAAAAAAAATTTAAAATGTGTTTCCAGCAACTATTAGTTTGGCAATTTGATTACTAAGTGTGTTTTCCTAGATTGGGTTTGGTTTTTGGTGCTGGACTTCAGACAAAGAAAAATAGCTTCTTGATTTCTGTATATCATTAATAGAGGGGAAAATCCCCTCAAACCAACTACAATACAGTCCTTCAGGGAGCAGGTCAGAGCACTACTGGGTTCTGACTTTAAAAAGTCTGTCCTTCATTCACTGACTTGGAAGGGAACCTGGGGAAATCAGCTGCTTCTGTGTGTGCCGTACTCTAGTGAATATCCCCATAGCATCTTCTCATCTTAAGCAACAGTTTTTTCATCATTTCTCTCACATTTCTCTTAGGTTTCAGATGGAGCTTTGAGATGCTTTGCTTCATTAGCTGACAGATTCACGCGGCGTGGAGTTGACCCAGCTCCGTTAGCTAAGCATGGATTAACGGAGGAGCTGTTGTCTCGCATGGCAGCTGCTGGTGGGACAGCATCAGGACCATCTTCAGCTTGCAAACCTGGCCGGAGTAGCACTGGAGCACCATCTACAGCTGCAGACTCTAAATTAAGTAATCAGGTGTCAACCATTGTAAGCCTGTTGTCAACCCTGTGTAGAGGCTCTCCAGTAGTAACACATGTAAGAAATCTTTTTATGCTACAGCTTTTTGTTCTCGTAGGGTTTTTCTCTTCGTGTATTTTAATATATGCGAGATTTGTGTTGCTATTTTATATTTAGATACACGGATTTAGAGCTTTTATTTTCATATGTGTGTATGTACACACACACAGAGGTTATTTATAAAGAGGGGGAACAAGGGAAACGTTTCATATGGAAATGAAACCCAATTCTGATAGTATTTTCTAAAGCCCTGTATATTTTTTATTGTTCAGACTTTTAATTATTTCCAGGATCTCCTAAGATCTGAACTTCCAGATTCTATAGAAAGTGCGTTGCAGGGTGATGAGAGATGTGTACTGGATACCATGCGGTTAGTAGATCTTCTTTTGGTGCTACTGTTCGAAGGGAGAAAAGCCCTGCCAAAATCCAGTGCTGGATCCACAGGCAGAATCCCAGGATTGCGAAGACTGGATAGTTCTGGGGAACGTTCTCATCGGCAGCTGATAGATTGCATCCGCAGTAAGGATACTGATGCACTAATAGATGCTATTGACACAGGAGGTGAGCAAAAATACTCTGAAAATGAGATAAATACACTCTCTTTTTATTTTTGTAGTCTATGGCATTGTAACAAATTGTGAGGTAGTACCTTCAAAATCTTTATCTACGAGTTCACTTATTTTGTTAAATACACAACAGGTCTTGTTAGTAATTTCAGTTGCAATTAGGGGCATAAGCATCCTCAATAATTCTAGGAAAGCATTTAATGTTGATTTAAAGAACACTACTGAAGTTTAATTCTGGGAGCTTTAACTGTTTTATTTCATTGTATCTTTCAGCTTTTGAAGTAAATTTTATGGATGATGTAGGACAAACTCTTTTAAACTGGGCCTCAGCTTTTGGAACTCAGGAAATGGTAAATTAGTTTTACAGACTCTTAAAAACCTAGATCATTTATATAAAAAAAGAGATGAGAAAAAACTAGTTTCCATTTTCTTGTTTAACAGGTAGAATTTCTCTGTGAAAGGGGTGCTGATGTTAACAGAGGTCAGAGGTCATCCTCATTACATTATGCAGCATGTTTCGGAAGGCCTCAGGTAGCAAAGGTATGTTTTAAACAGATGCTTTGAAAGCCTTCCTTCTTGCCTTGTTCTGTACAAAATATTTTTGATGCAGTATGTTTAATGTATGCATTACCAAAGCTTTACATGTTCTTTACAGCGTTTATCAAATCAAAATTTTCATTATGATCAGGCATTAATATGAATAAAAGTAGTTTTATATTGGCTCTACGGATACAAAAAGCACGTAATATTCAACCTTTGCTTACAAACCTGAGAAAGGTGTAGGAAAGACATATTCAACCTTCTTAATTTTTATTTTATATGTAAAAAATATTTGTTCTCAGACTCTCTTACGGCATGGTGCAAATCCTGATTTGAGAGATGAAGATGGGAAAACTCCTTTAGACAAAGCTCGTGAAAGGGGGCACAGTGAAGTAGTAGCTATTCTTCAGTCCCCAGGTGAGTGCACTTTTAATTCTATACCTTTGCTAGTAGAAATGCTTATCTATGTTAAGTAATTCAGTTATTAGAATTTTACTCCGTTAAGATTCAATTTAAAGAAAAATATTTTGTGATCAACCTTCCTTAACCTTCAAAGTACATTTAAAAGCCTTAATATTTTAGGTGTTCTTAAGGGATGAGAATTTCCAAAGAAACTGCTTGGCCTGGGCAGTCCTTGAACTGTAATGAAACAGTTTTCTTCAAGATATCTTGCACGTGTAAATTTTGTGGTTTTAGGAGTCCATATTTCTGTTCATGTGCTTAGATGTTAATAAAAAAAAAATAAATAGTTTTCTTTACTTGGTTTGGTTTTGCCGTTGAACATTTTGGGAATTTTTTTTCTTTTTGCCAGGGGACTGGATGTGTCCTGTTAACAAAGGAGATGAGAAGAAAAAGAAAGATGCAAACAAGGATGAGGAAGAATGTAATGAACCTAAAGGCGATCCGGAAATGGCACCCATATACTTGAAAAGATTATTGCCTGTGTTTGCACAAACATTTCAACAAACTATGTTGCCTTCAATAAGGTAATACTGTCACATAGACAATTGCCCTGTGTATTTTGAATTTCTCAATACTAACACTGTTAAAAAAGTCATTTTAATTTTCCGTTAAAAATTACAGTATCTAAAAGTTAAAGTAATCCAAGTGCCACTTAAACATATTTCTTTTTGAATAGAAGTGATGATTTGAAAAGCGTTGCGAGTCTGATTTTTGCTTAGTATTTTAAGTAGCTGTTTTTCTCTCTGGGCGTGTGGTGTCTTGGGAAAAATAGAAGCATACTTTTAGCTAGAGTAGCCTGATGAAACAGTGCTGTGTTCAAGGAGTACCTTATCTAGACTGTCTATACTGTGTATTTGATTACAGCTGTTTGTAGCCACTCTTACAAAAGTACTAATTTAGGAGAGAAAAGCTAATGAGGTAGTATCAAAATACATTCATTGGAAAATCAGAAAGACTGGGAAATATTGCCTTAGAAGACTCCTTAACAACTTAAGTGTTAACAACTGGAGAAGATGCCTCTTACTGTGAGAATTAAAAGAATGAAATCTAGTTTGATACTTAAAGAATACTGCTGGTGCTGTAATGGTTGGGATAAATTGCATCTGACCATAAACTCTCGGCCTTTCACACTACAAAAGTAACATTTGGCTCATCTCGTATTTGCGTTCCCAGTGTTTACAGGCACTTTGACAGTTGAAAATAGAAGATGAAAAGGAGACTCTCATGGAGAGAGACTCTACATGAGCTGATGATAGGAAGCTTAAGCTAGGTCATTTTAAATGAAGGATATTGTTTACAATCTGTGCACGATTAACTGTTGTTGCAGGTTGTGGAAAAAAGTAGTTTGCTCTCTGTATTTTAGAGGTTTTTTTTCTTTACAAATCAGGTAAATCGTGTTTTTAAAAGTCAGTCAAATAAAACATTCCGCTTTAACCATACAAAAGTGCTTGGTTTCCAAATGAATTATAGTTCTTAATGTGGAAAGCTGCACGATCTTAATAATAATTTTAGACTTTAAAACTATAGGGATTTCACAAGCCATGGCTTGTGAATGGAGGAAATGGAAGGCTGGATAGCAGGGAGGAGGGCTAAGTGTGCAGAACTGAATTGGCATCACTGAGGGTAGATAAAGACAGAATATAGTATAGAATTACCTAGAGAACAGTTGAGGAGGGAAAAATATGTTAGACTCTTAGTGCTGTAGTATCAAAAAAGCTCGGTAGGTGAATTATTCTTAGAGATAATCTGGGACTTAATAACCAATTTTGGTTCCAATAACAAGAACTGAAACTAATTTTTTTTTTGTTTGTCTTAAAAGCATGTATAAAGCTAGTGCAAAAGCAGTTTTATCTTGAACTCTTTTTGTTGCTTTGATTGCTGTTTGCTTTATCTTTGTAAGAATTTTTTTTTTCCCTATGATCTCTTTTAAAGGAAAGCAAGTCTCGCCCTCATTAGAAAAATGATCCATTTTTGTTCTGAGGCACTGCTGAAAGAGGTTTGTGACTCTGATGCTGGCCACAATCTACCCACGATACTGGTTGAGATAACAGCTACAGTTCTTGATCAAGAGGTAGGAGAAAAGAAAATATTGTCCTTTTATGAATCTAGTGCAAACCAGGGGGTTATACTCGTTGATTCCACATGCTTGGTAATAACTAACCCCAAAGTATTATAGCATCCATCTGTGACCACGTGTGAGATTTCCTTTATTATCTATTTTCCATCTCACTGTATTACAGGATGATGATGACGGCCATTTGCTAGCCTTGCAAATCATAAGGGATTTGGTGGATAAAGGTGGTGATCTTTTTCTAGACCAACTCGCTAGACTTGGTGTAATTAGTAAAGTGTCAACTTTGGCGGGGCCATCATCTGACGATGAAAACGAAGAGGAGTCTAAACCTGAGAAGGTAAGTATGGAATTGATGACTTTATTTCTGCCTGGAAAACCAACACTTCCAGTACAATTGGCATTGTTATGAAAATGTCCAGGGCAAGGTAGTTAGGTTATTAAATTAACACTTAATGTGCACCACTTGTTTTTAATTGGTTTTGTTGGGGTTTTTTTTTGTAATTTTATTTTATGTTAGCACGTATTATCTGATGAATTTTCCTGTTCATACATAATTGTGGTCAAGTTGATTGACACTTGTCTAGTATTTTGAAAATGACTAATAAATGAATCCTTTCTGAACAATGCATCTCTTTCAATGTACGTGCATCAAGTAATTGCAGATGCTTTAAACATTATTATGGAATATATTTAAACCATAAAAAAGGAAATAATTTTCTGCATAATAAAAACCTTCATGACTACTGAAATTATTTACCCATTTCCAACAATCATTATTGATCACAGAGATGAATTGAAGGGATAACAGACCACTTCTGTTATCCATTCAGTTAAGGTTTATAGTTAATCTTTATTATTTATATATATAANGATGCTAAAGAACTGCAACAGGGTAAACCGTATCACTGGAGAGACTGGTCAATCATTAGGGGAAGGGACTGCCTGTATATCTGGAGTGATGCTGCAGCCCTGGAGCTGTCCAATGGTAGTAATGGATGGTTCAGATTTATCTTGGATGGAAAACTGGCCACGATGTATTCCAGTGGCAGCCCCGAAGGAGGATCTGATAGTTCAGGTAGTTTCTTTACAATTCAAGTCCAAATTAAGTTTTGAGACCGTTACAGTTGTTTATTTAATTTGATTGGAGCTGTTTTGTTTTGCAGGAATTGGCTTACTAAATAGTAAAGGATGTAAACAGGTGGAAGGTGGTCAGTTCATTGTGATGCTTTTTATCTCAGATAGCATGTGACCATAACTTGACTTCCTTGGTGAATTGTGTTAAGTAAACATCTTGCCAGTAAAAGTGTATTAACTTCGTTTTGTTTTGATTCTTCTCCACGCATAATTAATTTTTTCACCCCGGTCATTAAAAGCACTTTGTAGTGGCCGTCCCAGGAAAAGCAGGTTGAACTGGTGATTTGTTGTTTGCTTCTAGCTAGCAGAATGGAATTGCATGTGTTTGAAGACAAAGTAATGGAAAGTTTCTCATTGAGTTTGGGAAACAAATTACAGTGTCTTAATTGTTTGTGGGAGAGAGGATAAGGGAACAGACCTTATGCACTGGCAGTGCACAGGCAGATTTAAATTTCTGTACAGAATACACAACTTGTTCTGGATGCAGAAACAACCCTCCTTTAGTATTTTATCTCTCTTTTTTTTTTTGGCAACAGTTCATGCATTTATGAACCTGCAGACATAAAATGCTTTGCAATATTATGTTTTCAACAAGCCATTGAGTAAACTAACAGAACATATTATGATTCAGGATAGAAATCAAGTTCTAATAACTCTATTGATTGATTTTGGAACATGAAGAAAACATGATATAGTGAGTTTCTAGATTATAACACAGCTGGAAAGTACTTCTAGGTTGTTTGTTTGGTTTTTTTTTTAGTCAGAATGTGTATCCTTGCATTCTTTTTCACAAGGCTAATACCTGAAAAGGTAAACAATTTTTTTTTGTTGAGATACTTGTTTATCATATAGTATAATTTTAAGAAGATCCGTTGGGTTAATTTCTTAAATCCTCCTAGCCCCTAGATGCCAGTTCTGCTTTTTTTCCTTCCAAATTATGGGGACATGGGGATGAGACTCTACTACTTCTGTACAAGATAAGTGGAATGAGGATGACTCAGATGAGTTTACAGTGAGGAGAACTTTAAAAGAAGTCAGATTGAGAATTTAAAAAGATACGTTTCTTCATATCAATCTTTTTTAAAAAGATTGAATAAATCCCTAGTTCTTGAACGAGATACCTAGCACGGATATTACAGAAGTGAAGGAGCTAGAGTAGGATTAAATGAGGCTTCTTGCCACTTTTTTGTCAAATAGCCATCTACTGAGAGTACTGACATTGCAGTGGAATTTGCCTGAACGTTAACCGCGAGCTCGGTGTGCCTGCAGCAGCCTCTTCTACTTAGGAGAGAAACTAACATTTGGTAACTAAAATGACTACAGTGCAGTGTAGACTCAGAATAGGATCTTTAAGTCCTGAACTATACTATATGTTCTGCTGTCCTAAATCATTGCTGATTAACCTCGTCGTACCCTTTGTTAGTAATTTCACAACTGGCAAGAATATAGAGGGTTGAGCAACGGGGTTTGTTAGTGTGCATCGCATGAGGGAAGTTGAGGCGGGAGGGGGGAAATATATACTGTGAGTAGTTTTGGAAGGTCTGTACTCACCCCTCTCCACAAGAGCTTAATACTTGTTTTGTTTGATTTTTTTTTTTTTTTAAAAAAAAAAGTTCAATGCAAAAATTGAAATTTAATGGTGATTCTGAAGCTGTGAGTCTCAAAATTCTGTCTAAGGGAATCCAAAATTATTCCTGCCCTGCGCACTTTCAGCGCGACGTCCTATGGAATAAAATTGTTAAAATGTAAATATGGAAATTTGGGGAGGTTTCGTTAACAGAACTTTAATTTTGCATATGAAATTACAAAATTCTTTTTATAATCCTCTCTGGTTGCTATGAATTTTAGAGCAGTAAAGAATGTTATGCCTCAAGAATGCATAATTATTTTTGTGTTATATAAGAATAAAAATGACAAATTTATAAACCTAGAATGTAGGTCTTTGCAGCGAATGGAAAACAGCAATTTTACAAGTGCATGGACTGCAAAAGTTGTATTGATCAATTTAGTATGCTGAAGGATGAGGGTACATGTTAGCTTTGAAGTTGAGATGTAATATTTTTTAATGAGGTTATTACACTTTTATTTTATATGGAATTTTAATTTTTAAATTAGCTCATTGGATTTTCTGTAATTGTGTTAATATTTCAAATGTAGCGTGCAGCCTTTTAATCACTACAATATAAAAATATAATTTAATTAAAATTGAGATAGTTACTTGGAATAATTTCAGGCTAGATTACCTACAGATCATAAAAGTAGGCTACGATCCTGTTTGTTCATCTAATCAATATATCCATATAAATCATAGCTTTTAATCAGGTCTCTTGTGATGCCATTCGTGTGGGTTTTTTTAAATTTATTTCACATTTTTGTCAGATACAGAGGTCCTTAAAATTTGTATAATTACTAAAAAAGGAATAGGAACTTGAATTATCGTGAAGTCACTGTATGGAGGGGCATAATTGTGACTTTCTTACTTTCTCTGAGGTGAAGGTAGAGGTTCTACAAAGAAGCCATGAAAGTTTTAATATGGCTTATATTTTGTGGTACCTTTGTGAAAATCTGAGCAAATCTCTTATCTTAGCCCAGATTTGCTTTTAGCAGGTGTTGATTGTTGGACTCTAAATTAGTTTTGTGAATTTTTTGGGTTTTTTTTTATATGGCTTCAACATCTTTTCTCCACTTGCTTTAAGCTGGGAAGTTGATTGCTGTTTTCCTATAGGGGGATGAATTTAATTTCCTATTTCTAAAAATCTCACTTTTGAGACTAGTTTATGCTGGCCATGCTGAGATAAATTATTTTTACAAGACTGGAATGTTATAATGGATTTCTTTAATTGTCCAATTCTAATTGTAAAGATGAATCAATACCTCTGTCAATAGCACCATTCAGAAAGAGTCTCATTGTCCACTTTGATGCAATCAGGGAATAAATCACTGTTGAAATACAGGAATGTACTGGGAAGAAATTTAGAACACTTTAAGACCCTTAATTTCAAACTTAATTTTGCATTGAATGTACTCAGTTGTTTTGCTTAAATAATTGTTTGAGAGATACGATGGTGGCATCAGTTGCTGGAAGACAAAAATAAAAATGTTTGTTTCTTCTTAAATAGAAAGTAGGAGTGAGTTCCTTGAGAAGTTGCAAAGAGCTCGAAGCCAAGTCAAACCATCTACCGCCAGCCAGCCAATTTTATCGGCACCAGGGCCGACTAAACTCACTGTAGGAAACTGGTCACTCACCTGTTTAAAAGAAGGGGAAATTGCCATTCACAACTCCGATGGTCAGCAAGCTACCATCCTGAAAGAAGATCTGCCGGGCTTTGTGTTTGAATCCAACAGGGGAACAAAGCATTCCTTCACAGCTGAAACCTCTTTGGGTAAGTATGTAGGTATGTGTTAAGTGCAGGTAGGAGCAAGTGTACAGGAGGTAGTTTTTTCCATTTCTTGCTTTTCATACCTGTGAGAAATTGTGACTTTTCTAACAATACGTTGCAGGGTCGGAATTTGTGACTGGCTGGACAGGCAAAAGAGGAAGAAAGCTGAAATCTAAACTGGAGAAGACAAAACAAAAGGTTGGTGAGCATCTGTGGATTTTATACTTAAAATTCAATTGAGGTTTTTTTTTTCTTTTATAATGTGCTTATGGAGTTGTCGTTTCAGAGGTTTAAAATCTCTGATTTCAAGTAGGCAATTTTGTACTAAGATTGAAGGGGAAAACTTCACTCAGAACAAAGCATTTCTGGAAGTGCTTTTATCCAACAATCCTAGTAAAGTCTGTGCTCTTAAAAATTTTAAGGAAATGCAGTCCTCCTGACCTATATTTGTATAATTCTGTCCATTTGTGTGTGGGGTTTTTTTTGTTTTTTTTTTATTTTGGGGTTTTTTTTGTATGAAAAAGGAAGAAAATTATGGTCAATATGAGGGTTTTATCAGAGGCAATTTTTACCTCTATTCACTACCTTCAGATACTAATTTTAGTCTGGATATCAGGACAGATGAAGGATGGAAGTGAACAGTCTATATTGTAAGAGTTGTGGTAGTGAAGCAAAATGTGTAAGCACCCTCGTTTTAGACTTCTCTAAAATACCTCTCAAACTGAGGGGAAAAAAAGGGGAACTAAGAAATCAAGTATTAAGCTTTTTACAAAAATACAGAACAACAGCATGTTCTGTGGGCAGCTGATGCCAAGGGCTCAAGCTAATCTTCAGTCTTGACCTCTCTTGCAGTTTCTAACAGTGCAGCTGATATCTTCTGTACCAAAACTCTGCAGCATTGTAAGGACACTAATATCTGAGGACTTTATGACACTAAATTGGAAACTAAATTATCATGTGAATGAGGATAGGTGGAATGATAAGAGGAAAGCAGTGGCTCTTTCACCTTTGAGGTTGTACTGTGTAGCTCCAAAGCTTGTGAAGAGTCTTATAATAGGACACGTGATGATAATGAAAAGGAAAGATTTTGGGGGAAACTTCTGATAAACAAAATGTTGTTTAATAAGAACTGATTTTTATCGAATCTGTATCTTGTGTGATCTATACTTTATAGAATAAATAATTCTTGATACAAGGTCGCATAAGGACTTTTTGTGTGAATTGGTTTAGGGAATGTGACTAAAACTTTCAGAAACCGTATGAAACCCCCTTAATCTCACCTCTAAAAAGATGACCAGATTCATGATACAGTTCTGAAAAAATAGCTTTACAGATTGAGAGTTCGGTCACTTCTCCTATCCTTGTGCTGTAGTTTAATCTATGATGGTAAGCTTAGGTTCTCTTAAATTTCACAAAGATTCTGTGTTATTTCCATTTATTTCTCCTCACCTTTTATTCTTTCACAACCTTTGCATTTTATGATGTGGCATAGATTTTGGTTCATCTCTGTCTCTGTCATGGATTTCTTTTAAAAAAGATGACCAGAGTTTCTAGTATCTTGGAGAACAGTAATAGCCTCATGCCTTCTGATCATCAAAATCCATCTGTAGGTACGCACTATGGCGAGAGATTTATATGACGATCATTTTAAAGCTGTGGAAAGCATGCCTCGGGGAGTAGTTGTGACACTGAGGAATATAGCAACACAGTTAGAGTCTGCATGGGAACTTCACACCAACAGACAGGTAAGTGTGCCTTCTTTAATGTGTGACATCAGTGGAAATCACGTAGTCGTGCTCAGACTAGTGTGTCTTGAAGTAAAGTTGCAATATTTCTGTCTGAAACATGGGGGGGTTTAATGCACTAGTTGTGTGCTTTAGTGGAACATTGTTTTTCCAATCAAGTAAGCGGAAAAACTGCTACTTTGTTTCACCATAATTGTCTTTCTGTCTTCCAGTGTATTGAGGGAGAAAATACTTGGAGAGATTTAATGAAGACTGCCCTGGAAAACTTAATTGTGCTATTGAAGGACGAGAACACTATTTCTCCATATGAAATGTGCAGTAGTGGCTTAGTTCAGTCATTGCTTACAGTTTTAAATAATGTGAGTTTATAGAACATAAGTCTCTGCAGAAAATATTTCTTAAAAAAAAGTGCAGGCATGTGCCTTAATTAAAAAAAATAAATATATTATCAATGTGCTTTTTTACTGTCTTGGTGAAAACCAGGCAGACTTGCTCCAGATAATGTTCTACTTACTTGAATATGCACTACCACAGTAGATGACTTCAGTTCAGCTAAGTCATTACAAATCTTTTAATCAAAACTACTCAGTCCTAATGGCTGGTGTCTTTTAACTTTTCACATGTGGATTTTAAATTGGAATTTAGTGAGACTACACAGGTATTTTTGCCAGTATAAAGGAGGAATGTATGGCTTTATATTACAAGTAACGTTATTTTGGTTTTTTTTTTCCTTTTAGAATGTCGATTTAGATGTGAAACAAGACTGTAGTCAACTGGTAGAGAGAATAAATGTTTTCAAAACAGCATTCAGTGAAAATGAAGATGATGAGAGGTAAAAATGAAACCAAACACAAGAACCCCTTTGCATCTATGAAGCAGTGTGGTGTGTTTAAAATAATTTAGAACCGAAAGGATCTCTTCTTTCTATTTCAATTTATCTTTCTGTGGAATAGAAAATTGATCTTAGAAGACAGCATCTGCTATTGAAGTAGCAATTGAATATTTTACTGAATTACTTCTATCTGTAAGAGTCAACTATACTGAATGTAAATGTGTTAAAATATAAAAGGTGAATTTGTATTCACCACTGTGCATATTAATACTTTCCTTACTGTGCTGTAACCATGTGACTAGAACAGATGATATCAAATATAGCAGCATGCTGAGATATTTACAGCTGGGTGCTGTTCTCTGAGGTACTGTAGAATTTTTTTTCCTCTTTATCATGTGTTAACACTATCAATGTTCACTTTCGCAGTCGTCCAGCGGTTGCGTTAATTCGGAAATTGATAGCAGTGTTAGAATCTATCGAACGTCTACCTCTCCACTTGTATGACACACCAGGATCTACGTATAACCTTCAGGTAAATGTACAGTGATTATGCAACTAGGTGTAATATGTGAATTTCAGGAAATGTTACACACATTAAGTCTGTGTGAAATAGTCATGTAAAAGTGGAGAGAATTAGGTAAAGTACATTTTTTGGTATCTGTTTCCTCTTAACACGTAACTTGAATGTTTGACTCTGCTGCTTTTGCACTGCGAAGGGAAATTTTGGTTGAAAAGAGAATGTTTGTTTGTTCTTTTGTCTTCAAGTTTCATTCTCTTTATATGGGAATATACCCCCTAGTAAGTATTCTTACTATTTGAGTGAGCATTTAGTTGAAGACAATTAGATGTTTATTTGTGATGACTGGGGTTGGACTATAATCATTAAGAGGGTGCCTTCTAGGGCTGTGTGTTCATTTGGTATTACAAGACACCTGCAGGATCAACAACTTCTTATAAAGGGAAGCTGCAGTTTGACTAAAAACATTACTTGGTTTTGTCCAGTTTGTGTGGAGACTTAAATTCTTCTACTTGAAAGCACAATTCAGGACTTTGCAAGATGGCAGTGAGGTGTGGATGTTTTTTGTTCTGTGTTAAAGTATTAGAAAATACTTGCAGAATTTTTGCAAAACCGCTGCTGCTATTGAATATTTTGAAAAAAACATTTTCAGTTTTTGTATTATTGTAATTGGTAGCCTGGGAGATTTGGAAGTAAAAGTTGTGAAAACACAGGAAAAGTGAGAAAGTATTAGCTTGGATGTGTAAGTGACCCATACGTTGATGGTCGCATGAAAGAATTGTTTGGTTAACTGAAAAAAACGGAGTACTGTGGGGAATTAGTTTAAAACAAAAATACTTCATATGCCTCTCAAACTGTTGTAGGGGAATAAATTGCTTTTCTTAAAATTACAAATCCTGAACAGAAAAGCCCATATTAATGTTTAGCTATCCTTTCAGATATTAACAAGGCGCTTGAGGTTTCGTTTGGAACGTGCCTCAGGGGAGACATCTTTAATAGATCGAACTGGTAGAATGCTAAAGATGGAGCCGTTGGCAACTGTTGAATCACTAGAGCAATATCTCCTGAAGATGGTGAGTAATGGACCATACACTGAGTTCATAAGGAATGGTTGCATTCTGCATCTCTAATATTTGATTTTTTTTTTCCTTCTCATGTAGGTAGCAAAGCAATGGTATGACTTTGATAGAGCTTCATTTGTGTTTGTACGAAAACTACGTGAAGGTCAAACGTTTGTGTTCAGGCATCAACATGATTTTGATGAAAATGGAATTATTTACTGGATTGGGACAAATGCAAAGTGAGTTTACTGCAAGTTAAATATTTTGAAGTCAGACACAAACTGTGATCCGTGGGGTGAGGAGGGGAGAGAGAATTTATAATGAAGTGCAATTTGTTCTATTTTTTTTTTTTTAGGAGCAGGAGGTATCTTTGTTTTACTGTTGATCAATAGAATTACTATTCTTTATGCTCTAATTACGTAATAGAAAAATATGAACCTCTGAAGTTGTGTTGGAAATTTGTTTTTATGCTTACCTAAGAAATGAAGGAGTAGGGACGTTTGACTCTGTTTTTGTTTGCTGTGGTTTTGTTTGGTTTTGTTGATCTTCATTGATCTTCATTGATTTTGTTTTTAAACTACTGTAGCAAAGTGATGGAACCCTTCTAAAGTTATCTAATTGTCTAAGATTATATTAAGTATTTTTGTTTGTAATAAACTCGGCTGTAATATTCAATTTACATTATATGTGAAATGTTACTGATACATGTTGTGTTTTGTTTTGTTTTTTTAAATGTAAGTAGTAATTGAACAGTGCATTTTTCTTTTTTAATATAGAACTGCATATGAGTGGGTAAATCCAGCAGCCTATGGTTTAGTAGTGGTTACCTCCTCAGAAGGACGAAATCTGCCTTATGGCCGTTTAGAAGACATCCTAAGCCGTGACAGCTCAGCTCTCAATTGTCACACTAACGATGATAAGAATGCTTGGTTTGCCATAGATCTTGGCCTTTGGGTTATTCCATCAGCTTACACGTTACGCCATGCTCGAGGTTACGGACGATCTGCTCTCAGAAATTGGGTTTTCCAGGTATCTAAGGATGGACAGAACTGGACTACTTTGTATACTCATGTTGATGACTGTAGTCTCAACGAACCAGGGTATGTCAGTGTGTTTTATCACTTCTTATAAAACTGAGGTCATTTAAAAATGTACTTGGGTGTAGACTAATATATACTGTAGGTGTAAAAATGTATCTATATAAAGAAATAGTAGGTCATCTAAGTTATCAAGGATGGGATGGAAAATCAGTGATTCCTAAGTTCTCTCTATGGTTCACGTAATGGCATTTGTGCTTTTCCATCATTGTAAATTTTGCATTTGATACTTTTTTTGAGAAAACAGTATCATAGAATGGCTTGAGTTGGAAGGGACCTCAGATATCATCCAGTTCCAACCGCCCTGCCGTGGGCAGGGACACCTCCCACTAGAGCAGGTTGCTCGGAGCCTCATCCAGCCTGGTTTTAAATGCCTCTAGGCATGAGGCTCCACAGCTTCTCTTGGAAACCCGTTCCAGTGTCTCACCACCCTCACAGTGAAGAACTTCTTCCTAATGTCTAATCTCAGTTGACTCTACCCTAGTTTAAAACCATTGCACCTTGTCCCTATCACCACATGCCCATATAAAAAATCCCTCTCCAGCTTTCCTCAGTAGACCCTCAGTTCTTGCAGTAAACTCATCCAGAGTTTATCCCTTGTGTTAATAGGTTTTACATATTTTGTAGTCTTGACAGTTTTCAGATTTTGTTGGTACACAATCAGCGTTTTGGTTGTATTTGCTTTGGTACTAAGTTGTGATGGTTTTGTTTTGGGTTTTTTTATCCCACATTCCCTTTATTATAAATTTAAAGGTCTACAGCAACATGGCCTTTAGATCCTCCAAAAGATGAGAAACAAGGTTGGAGACATGTTAGAATAAAACAGATGGGAAAAAATGCCAGTGGGCAAACACACTACCTCTCCTTGTCTGGATTTGAACTTTATGGCACTGTGAATGGAGTATGTGAAGATCAGCTGGGTAAGAAAAAGAAAGTGTACCTCTTGTTCGTTCCCTTGAGATGTTAATGAATGTACAATGTAGAGGTCAGTGTGAAAAAGCACTTTTGTGGTGGAACTTGCTTTGAAACAAGCTCAGAATTATTCCCCATTCAATACTTTTAAATCTTTCCGTTTGAATTTATATTTCTTGCAGGAAAAGCTGCGAAAGAAGCTGAAGCAAATCTGCGAAGGCAGCGACGGCTAGTCCGTTCTCAGGTGCTGAAATACATGGTTCCAGGAGCTCGTGTCATCAGAGGAATTGATTGGAAATGGAGAGATCAAGATGGAAGCCCACAGGGTGAAGGCACCGTTACAGGAGAATTGCATAATGGTGAGCACTGAATTTGTAAATGTCCACAGCATGACTCCTTCATGTGGAATGGGTGGCATTCAGGTATTTCTTTTGTAGTGTCTTGAAGAAGTTGAGAAAATGATAGATATTTTGGGGAGAAGGAACTCAATACTACAACTGTTACGGCCCACTTGTGAATTTCTCTTTTAATGCATGACAAAATTTCTTGCTGTAAATGAATCTTTCATAGAGCTTTGCCTAATTAAATTAGCAAATTGTTACTTAGAAATCTGTTACAAAGAAGAAAAAGTATAAGAAGGTGATTGATGCAAACTGATTAATTAAGCTTTGAGCCTGCAAAATCTGTAATTACCTTCTTTATTTCTTCTAGCTTAGCGTTTGCAATATTTTTCTTGACTTTTTTATCCTGTACCTTTCCTACCTTGCTAGCTTCATTGGGATCAAGTTGATACATTTTTTTGATTAAAAGCATGAAAAATAATGAATGAAATAAAACTCTGCAACAGCCAGGGAGGTCAGAGCTCAGGAAGCTGAAATATTGAAGAGGCTCCAGAAGAGGTGATGATCTTGTCAACTGAACGTGCTTTCCACCTTTTTACCCCTCTCCCTTTATTTTGGGGTATATAAGACTTCCCTTGCTTCTGAAGCATCATCAGCCTCTCTAAGGCTCTTTTTTTAGTCAGATTTTAATTGTTTTTTCTAGTTTGTGGAGTTGTCAGTTCTCAAAGATGGAGAAGAGTCCCAAGTATAATGTCTTAAAATGTTTTGAAACTTTTAATCTTATTCAAGCCATTCAGTATAGCATGTAGGGAATTCTTCCATCATCTGTATATTGTTCTCATCAGATGCAACAGTATCCCTAGTTACATGCTCACTTTGAAGACGTTAGGTATTATTGGTGAGTAGTATTCTACTAAATCCGTGTTTTCCTTCCTATGTGCCAGTAAAACTTTGCCATTTAAGTGCAGGTCAAAATGAGGTTTTCTTACCAAATGGTTCTGCCGAACGGTGTGAAACATGGACCGGCTCTTATTCCTGCCATAGTTGTCTTTCAAATAGAATTTTGGAAATAGTATCCCATGGACTTTTTTTGTCATTATTCACAAGTTTAGAGAAATCTTGAGTTGTTTTAAATCTGTAATGATAAAGCAGTGAGAGTCCCAAGTGCATAATAGGTATTAAAAAAACCATGCGGATCTAAAACTGTTTGTAGTTAATATTTTAGGAAAAGGAATTGCCCAAAACAAGAACAGTTCTTTATTCTTTTACAAAATACCCTGTTCAGATATTCATAAAGGGGAAAACCAGCACTGTTGAGCTACAGTATGGGACTTTGTTTTGGTGTTTGATTAAAAAAGGTGAACATACTGTAGAAAGGAAGGAAAGCAGACTTGCTTCACAACTTACTCTTCAAAAGTTTAGTGACATGAGGTTACTCAAATACAGCTCATGAAGATGGAATAAAATCATACAAGAATAACATGATCTAAACCTGCTCACGTGGGGATGAAATGTCTACTTAACATACCTGAGAACTTGATCCATTTTTAAATACTCTTCCTCCAGAGTGATATTTCTAAATAGAAAGTTGTGTGTGGTCTTCTATTTTGGTCTAGGAAGCGATGGCTTGTGGGTAGTTCTAAGACAAAACTACACCTGATAGTATTAAAAAAAAAAATTTTACTTCAAATTAGATCTCTTTTATTAAAGAAAAGTATGTGTACATCTGGACCTGATGTCTTGTTTTGAATAATTTCTGTTTGAGGTTACAGAAGATGGCTGAGCTTTAGAGATTTTATTTTTAAAGAAAATGCATATCAATTAAAATAGTGGCACCAGATTTTGCTACAGTCAAAGATACAGTAAGAAATACTAGATGGGATTTTTTTAGATGACTCCAAGATTGTGGTACATACTCAGACAAGTAAAAATAAATTGTTTTGCCCCTATTGCTAGCCTAGTTAGCTGAATTTTGCATGTACCCTTATTATTGCAGACTTATTACATTTAGCTCTTTAAAAATACTGGTATTCTAAATAATTATTTAATAAAGGAATTGAAGAGTAGCCTCTTTTTCAGTGTTGTTTTGGTCCCAGTATAAAGTTTCGTTCTGTGAAACGTATTCTTTTGGCAATGTGAAGTCTTACTTGAGGTAGACCTTACCTGACTGCCCCAAGACTTTTCCTACGAATAAGAAATGTTTGAGTCTGTGTAAATTACTGAACTAAAAAGCTGAGCATCAGTAATTTAGTTCTTTGATTTCACGGGGCGAGAATAAGTTTCTAAACTGGAGAGTTTCGTAAAATGTCTTCTGTTGGGTAAATATGCTTATCCGCAAACATCCAACAAAGAAAAACATTATAGGATGGCCTTGCAGGAATTATAATTTCTTGACAGGTTATAATAAAGTTATGATGATACATTTCAATATACTTTTCTGGTATTAGAGAACCTAATAATCATGAGAGATCCCAGTAGGTTAAGTTCCTTCTTGAAGGAGACTTGACTTTTGACAGGGTTCTGGCACCCTGAAGATAGAGGCTGATCATTCTTGCTGCCTCAGAGTTAACAACATGTTAAAATACCAAATTGTTTTGATTTAAACGCTTCATTTTTAATTGGCATTAAGGGTTCTTTAGTGATTTTTATTAATTCAGACATGCAGCCCTTATGAGAAGCTGATCCCACATTGTGGAGCTACTGTCTGACACGCTCCTGTCTGCTTTCTGCTGGATCTCACAAACTGCTGTCCCTTTCCAGGCTGGATTGATGTCACCTGGGATGCTGGTGGCTCTAACTCTTACCGTATGGGCGCAGAAGGAAAGTTTGACCTCAAGCTTGCACCAGGGTACGACCCTGATTCAGCGGCATCACCCAAACCTGTTTCATCCACTGTTTCAGGCACAACGCAGTCATGGAGCAGCTTGGTGAAAAACAACTGTCCAGACAAGACGACTGCTGCTGCAGGCTCCTCAAGTAGAAAAGGAAGCAGCAGTTCTGTGTGTAGCGTGGCCAGTAGCAGCGACATCAGCTTGGGTTCGACCAAAATGGAGCGGAGATCAGAAAGTGTCATGGAGCAAAATATAGTTTCAGGCACTGACGTCCATGAACCAATTGTTGTTCTGTCTTCCGCTGATAGCGTGCCTCAGGCTGAAGTAGGGTCATCTTCCAGTGCAAGCACCAGCACCTTAACAGCGGACGTGGGAAACGAAAATGCAGAGAGGAAGTTAGGTCCCGATAACTCCATACGTACTTCTGGGGAGTCCAGTGCTATCTCCATGGGAATTGTTAGCGTAAGCTCTCCTGATGTGAGTTCAGTGTCTGAACTGACTAATAAAGAAGCAGCTTCCCAAAGACCTCTAAGCTCTTCAGCAAGTAACAGACTCTCAGTCAGTTCTTTGTTGGCTGCTGGGGCACCCATGAGCTCCAGTGCAAGTGTTCCTAACTTATCATCTCGAGAAACTTCCAGCTTGGAGTCCTTTGTCCGAAGAGTGGCAAACATTGCGCGTACCAATGCCACAAACAACATGAATTTAAGCCGAAGTAGCAGTGATAACAATACTAATACTTTGGGAAGAAATGTCATGAGTACTGCAAGTAAGTAAGCTGTGTTTATTTTTTAGCTGAAGCTTTTCTTGTTTCTTTGGCTTTCATTAGATTTAAAGAATTTTGGATTCTGTTGGCCTGACAGGGAAATGAACTTAGAGCAGCCTTGACCTTGTGTACACCTGTAGAACTCAGGAAGAGCTCACAGAGTTCGCATCAGCTGGAAAGAGTTACATTGCCCTGTGATGTCAGATTACACTTTGCTACCCATCAATGAGAAAATAATTTGATGTCTTATTATATGTTTAGGAAGAGAGAGAGTAGGGTTTAGATCAAGAGGCTGGATGACTAGCTAACGTGGGATACTCTGTGTGTTCTCATCTGTGTAGATTTTACACGGTCCCCTTGCATCTGCCTGTTAATTTTTTCGTTTTTCTCAGGAAAGGTAATTCGTACATATTGTGAAGTCTCTGAGCTTAGGAACTAAGAACGTGATAGAAAGAGGAGAGTAAACTGCAGTACGATGAAATTTTCATAGATTCCTGCATTCTCTCAGGCTGAATCACTGAATGTACTCTAATACTCTGTATGTTTTCTAAAGATGGCACGGTCATTAAGGCTTAGATTCACCCAACCGTTCAGGCATATTAAGTGTAAGGAAGATTTTGCCTAACAGTGATTTAAATGGCATTATGTATGTGCTGTAACATTTGTGTGGTCCCACATTATACACAGAATCCAGGCATTAGCAGGTAAGTTGTAAACCTGCTCGTTGTGAGTTCACTATTCTGAATTTTCAATATATTCCCGTCAGAGATATTACTCAACCAGCCTTGTTAGGTATTTTATTCAGTGATGGTGATAGTATTTTACCTGGAGAGCTGCAGTTCATGAGGTAGGCAAGTTAGAAAAAAACACCATGACCCAAGCCAGAAAGAAGCACTCCGTTCTTGTTAAGCTTTCATGCTTTTCTAGGACTTGTCTGCTTCCTTATGTGAAAATGTGATGTTTTGTTTTTAGCATTTCAGAATTTTTTAATAGTGTTTTCTTTTTAGTGGAAGAGATTTTTACTGTGTTATTACAGTCATGTTATATACCAGGGTAGAGGGAATGTTTTCAGCCTGCATTAAAAATGTGAATAAGATACTCGAGGGAAGATTTCCAGCAATTGATCCCCTTTTAGGCAGACAGTCAGTGCCCCCCTTTCTGAAGTTGTGCTAGGGGGCACAGAGAGAGAGCGAGAGCACCTTTGAAGTAGCACACTAGGTTTTTCAACAGCATGTTTAACAGATTTCATGTCTGATATCATACAGGGCTAAAGTAGGAAATAAGAATATGGCAAATGAAGAATTGGATTTAGTATTAAAGTATATTCACACTTAAAATTATCCCTTATGTAAGAATTATTTTGTTGTGTACGTTTTATACAAATTGAAACTGTAAATGGGAATTTGTGCCCCAGAAAGAGTTCAGAGACTAAACTGGAGGAATCTCACCCAAGTTCTATTTGAGCACTGTAAAAAGCTTGAATTTTTTTTTTATATTATTTTTTATTTGGCCTGTCCAGGTTTAAAAACAAAAATAAAAAAAATCCCCTAAACAATGACACTAGAAAAACCCCAAAAGGCAAATCTGAAATGATGAGTAGTGATCTAAGTCTTTCTGGACTTGCTAGAGTGGCTGCATCAGGATTTGCCAGGAGTTTGGTGATGTCCAGTGTAGCCACTTTAGATTTCTTCTTGAATTCAGGGCAAGTGCTGACACTTAATGGCTTTTTCTGTTTGACAGGAAAGAGTTTACTGTTATTAATTAGAAGTGGGTGGAAGATGCGAATGTTGAACAACCTACTTTCAAGTTCTTAAACAACAAAGGACAAAGCCTTTGATTTGAAAAATGTCATTGTTTTCATAGAGATGAGCGTAGGCTTTACCACCACCCTAAATTTAGACTTCACTTTCTTCCTACCCATGCATGGAAATTATTTCAAGCACTATACGTACTTGGGTCACCTTTGCTTATTATTTTGTTTGCAATTTTATATTTTTGTTTTTAAACTGTTAACGTTGCCCCTATCCTTAGGAAAATATCTGACAAGCATCAAAAAAAGAAACAGTAACATTTATTTTTCTCTAAAAGCTACCAAATACACTTAGGGGAAGAATCTTTGTTGTGTTCTTCTTCAAGGGTAGTAACCTTTGCAAACCTTGTTAATAATAGTCTGAAATTTAGAGCTTTAGGTATTTGGGTTTGGTTTTTTTTTAAAGAAGCAGTGCCTCAGTTTACATAAAGCAGTAATGAAAATATTTACTCTAAAACTGCAAAATTTGCATTTTATAAATTTTGGAAAAGGTAGATAGAAAAACTTGAGATTTAAATTTATGTGACTCTTCAAACTTGCACATGCAAACATGTGATTAATCCCTCATATTTCAAAATGCGTGCAAGAAAATGTTTTGGAGATTGTATTGTAAGCGTATAGTTGCACAGAGGTATAACTAACAGTTATGTACACAACCTGAAATTCTTTCCTTTGAGTTTACAGTGAATTCTGTCCTGTTTCCGTTGTTAACTAAAATGCATTTGCAGTGTTTTATTTGAATTGTGTAGTAAGGTAACTTAGTTGTTGCTTGCTTACTCTGATAATTATCTATATGTCATCTGGCATAAGTCATGAACATATGTGCTAATAGTTATGTGAAAGATAAGTCGGAACTGCTTTAAGAACTTCAGAAAAATGCACAAAAATCAGAAGCTTAACGATTGTTTTATGTTCTGTTCTCTTAATTTATATATAGTTGTTTTCCCTGTATAATTTTAATTATATTACTGTTCAGAGGTTAAATTACATATTAGGCTTTGGCAGACACGATACTGGATTTCAGGAATACTTTTCCTATGTTGAAAATGTAATGAAGTCATTTCAGTTTTATAGTGGGATTTGGGGATTTGTTTAATAAAATAACTTGTTTCAAATGTTTGCAAGAGAATGTGCTGAGAAGCGGGCATCTGCATTGCAGGGTGCGCTTCTGCACGGGGAAACCCTTCCCCTTTAGTCAGTTATTCTTTATGGTTAAATTACATCTGGTAATTTTTTCAACCCCAAATATATTTTTCAACAAAGGAGTCATGCATGTAACTTGTACTCTTCAAATCACCAAATCATTTATTTTATCTTACCATATCTTTATCTATAGCTTCTCCTCTTATGGGTGCCCAAAGTTTTCCTAATCTGACTACAACTGGTACCACATCAACAGTGACCATGTCTACATCCAGTGTTACTAGCAGCAGCAATGTAGCTACAGCAACTACAGTTTTATCTGTTGGTCAGTCGCTTAGTAATACTCTAACTACTAGCCTAACATCAACATCTAGTGAGAGCGATACAGGTCAGGAGGCAGAATATTCTTTATATGGTAAGTTTCATTTTTAAATGAACATAAGCAGACTTCCCATTAATGATTTTTTTTTTCCTTTTTCTTCTGTTGTTGTTATTTTCTCATGTAGTAGTTTATTTACTGAAAAGTTGTTGAGTTGTTAATATGTTACTAGTTCTGTAAGGCAGTAAGTAAAACAGTATTAACGTAGTAGTATTTCTGTGTGTTTTCAGGTCTTTGTTTTCATCCGTTCCTATCCCACACTATTATTTATGATATAGTTTATTTAGGCATAAATAAATAGGTTTAGTATTTCATGTGGTTTGCATACAAAACTCAAAATGAAAGTGTTTTATCTCATTGTGTTGTGCAGGCATGCTCTAGGCTCAGTCTGATCTGTCTTGTATTACTCAGTGATTAAAAACCAAACCCATCTGCCGTTAGGCACATTAAGCATTTAAAATAGTATATGAGGTTCCAGGTATCTGTAGTAACTGTAAAACATTGAAAAGAGCACAGAAATGAAAATGACACGAAGAATGGGATTATCTGACTGGAGGAACCAAATCCAGGGTTGTGTGGGCACTGTGTGCTGGAGGCAGACATTGGGGCAGAAGTTATGTGCGGGAGACGAACAGCGTGAGAGAAGATTTAGTTAACTAGGTTGGTAATAGTTAGGAATCAAGTTGATGAAATGAAGCCAAGGAAAACCTGGGCTGGATACGGGAAACTACATATTTGTGATTGTGAGATGTTCTTGAAGGAAGAGATTCTTGATTTGTTTAAAATTGGATTGGGTTAAGATTGTGCTCTACTTTGTTGCCTGTTGAAATTGCTTGAAAAATACCTGGGATTTTCAGTGGGTGTTGGGATTGAGCTGCTTGGAGGCAGTCAGTTAAGAGATCTGGGTATAGCAGATTCTTTTATAGCACATTCTTTTAATTAAGTCTCATTTGATATTTTGATTGAGTGTCAAGTCTTAAAATATATCATAAACAACGGGACAAATAGAGTTGCCTTAGTTTCTTCTGGGGCGCTGGGAACAATTCAGAGCGTGTTGGGGTGGTACAGATAGTTCACATGTTTATAGAAAAACGTAAAAGTTTAGTGATTCAACCCAGCCCACCTTTTGATTGCTGCGAACTTTGTTCATTTTGAGGGATTGGGCTTGAAGTCTTAGTACTAGGTGGGCGAAATTGAATTTTGTATCTGTCTTCAGCTTCTTAGTAGAGGAATAAAGTAGCAATTGAATCTTTAAAAATAGCATTCTTCAGTGTTTATTTTAAATGTCCTTTAGATTGTAATTTGAGGTCTAAGCCTCACATTCTTAGTGAAAATTACAACTTGTTTTTAAAATTAATTAGACTGTATACATTTATGTACCCTTTTTTGCGATCTTTTGTAATGTAAAATAATTGTAATTGTAAAATACTTGATATAAGCAAATGAAAACCAGGTCACTCTTGCTGATCGGTCTTAATTAGACAAATGTTAAGTACTTCTTTTGTTAGTTATGCTGTTGACCAGACCCCTGGACTTTTTGCCAGGTATATGCTGTTCTCACAGCTGTTAATCTTACAGTGCCATAAGCAATGTTTTAGTTTTGTCTTTCTTGTTTAAGTGAGATTGGTTTTTTCACTCTTCCCAATGCTCCTATTTTTTAGTTTTCAAAATTTTGCTTTAAAAGTTATTCTTGGATTTTGCTCTGTTTGTAAATATATATATATGTATGTGTTATAGATTTTCTTGATAGCTGCCGAGCTAGTACTCTGTTGGCAGAGTTGGATGATGATGAGGATCTACCTGAACCCGATGAAGAAGATGACGAAAATGAAGATGATAACCAAGAAGATCAAGAATATGAAGAAGTTATGGTACAGTATAGTTAGCATAGATGATATCTTAATTGACTAACTGATTTTATTTTTTTTTTTTTTTTGTTGGCAGTATAGCATCCTAGCTGTGATATTTCCATTAATTAAAAAAAAAGTATTTAGATTTCAAACTACTGGTTTGGAGTACCTGTCCACTAAGACTAAATGAAGTGCTCAAGTTAAAATCATGTTGTACTATTTTGGGGCTGCAAACTGAATACTACTTTATGAAGACGGTTCACTGTTCTTTTCTCCATTCCTGCATATATTTTAAGTATTAAGAAAGCTATTTTCTCATGCATTCAAATGACTATGATAAAATTACAAGGACTCATTAGATAGCTTAACAGAGCAGTCCCCTTTCTATACAAATTTGATTGTACCACCTTCAGTATTTATTCCAGAGAAAAGTGTTTTTGAACATAAACACATCCTGAGACTTCAGAGGTCAGAATTAACATCTCAAAACCAGCCTAAGAACAAATTGACAGAGCAGAAATGATGATTAACTGGCTGATGAAATGATAAAACTTTGTGGATATGCTGCTGAATTTTGTAATGATACAGTTTGAGGGTGTGTTTAACTGTAGGCCCGTGTGAAGCAAACTCTTAATACTTACCTATGCTGGAGAAAATCGCTTCTAAAAAAAAAAAAAATAAAGTACTTTGCTAAATATTTCGTTACTTTTACCTTCTGCACAAAGAGGTAAAGTTGGGAAGGAAAAGCCAGTACTACTAAAGTGGATCTATAATGCAAACAATCTTAGTTTGTAGATTGTTGATCACTCTTCGGGAATTGTTAAATTGAGTTACTGTTGTTCATGGGAAGAACCAGAAGTAGCTAAATTAGTCTTTGCCTGAGATTACATAGCAAGAATCAGATCTCGAAAAGAAAATTTTCCTTTCTTGGGTTCTAGTTCCTGTTCCCTCTGATATACTAGAGAATTTTTATTGATGAGGAATTGAATAGATTAAAAACTTGTAGAAAAGTCAAACTTGGTAAAGCTGATTGAAAATTAGATTTCTTCCCATCATAATAGTTCCAGTATTTTGGTATTTGATGTAATCTTTGGATGGAATGTGTACACATTATATATCACTATATGTATACACTTTCAAAAAAACCCAAACCTTCTTGTTTTCAGAAAAATTAATGTGTTTGTTTTGACACTACTGATTTATTTGAATCCTTGATATTCCAAAGTTTGTGGGATACACAAAAATCTACACCAAGTTTACTGATCTACCATAGTCTGTATTTCCCTATATTCTGATGCTTCATGGAAAGTTTCTATTCTTTCCAAAAATTGTAAATACACATGTTGTAAGGTTAGCTCATTTATTTTTATTTCTTATATCTGTGGTTTTGGTAATTCTGTGGATTCGTGCTTAGCCACTTATATAGAACTAGTACTGTTAAGTGCCAGCTTTGATATATTTTGTGTCAATTTTAGTTTATGTGGCTGCTGTTAGTTAGGGAATACTTTTAAAATTTTTGATCAAATGATTCTCTGTAGCAGAATCTAAAAAACCACTACTTTTTGTAGGAAGAAGAGGAGTATGAAACCAAAGGAGGCCGTAGAAGAACATGGGATGATGATTACGTGTTGAAACGACAGTTTTCTGCTCTGGTTCCTGCTTTTGACCCAAGGCCTGGTCGTACTAATGTCCAACAGACCACTGACCTAGAAATCCCTCCACCGGGTATGCCAACGAGACATCTGTGGTGCTTGCTCTGGCTTGAGGATGGAGACTCACCGTGGAAGGGCCTGTTGGGCTCTGGGGGTCCCATCACTATTGACCAGCACAATATGCTTTTGTGGCTGTGGGGCTTTTCTCTGGGATGTTTCATCTACCTCTGCTGGCCCTAGCGTTGCTGAGGGAAAAATAAATTAAGCGCTTTGTAAAATAAGCATACTCATGAATTTAATTTCACATTAGTGATAAATCTCTTGTTGTGGTTCCACTTGCAGGGAATAGTCTGTGTTGAGCTACCCAGAGGGGGCTGGTTGAACCAGTCCAAAGCAGAGGCGAGTGGAAGCTGAGCAGTCTCTGTGATCAGCAGCACAGCACCTGATCTTGCTCCTTAGTTCGTTCCTGCTCAGCAGAGTGGGTGTAATCAATGTTCGTTACAGCAAGGAATACATTGGTTTAGCTTCGGTGGATTCTGAACTGAAGAGTCAATGTAACAGGAAGACCCTGTGTATGAAGAGAAGGATGCCTCTACTGTCATAATATGAAAGGGGGTGTTATCAAGACGTAAGGATCAACAGGGATTTCAGAAACCCCTGGTAGTTTTACTTACATAAAGTGGTGCAGTTACAGCCCTTAGATATAGTTCATAGCCACAACTTGGTATCATCTCTTTGGCCGGTGTGCAGGAAATCCTCACGCTTCCTTATTGAGCCACTTTATTAATATTTAAGCCAACTTATCATGCGTTGTGTATTTTGTATTAATGGCATCTCAAACGAATTTTCACCTGCAGGTACCCCTCATTCAGAACTCTTGGAAGAGGTGGAGTGCATGCCTTCGCCACGTTTAGCACTTACCTTGAAGGTTTCAGGTCTTGGAACGACTCGAGAAGTAGAACTGCCCTTAACAAACTTCCGATCTACCATCTTCTACTACGTGCAGAAATTGTTACAGCTTTCCTGTAATGGCAACGTGAAATCTGACAAACTTAGACGTATTTGGGAGCCAACATACACGTAAGCCCACCAGTTTGTTTTTCTGTGTAGAAAACACTGTGATCAATTAGAAAATGACTGTGAAACAATGTTATTTTTCCTTCTCTGTAGGAAGCAATGCTAGAATTTAGTTTTTCTTGCATTAATGTCACAGTGTTCTTACTGGTTTTAGAGCCAGTGCTATGACTACAAAACGAAGTCATAACCTCTAATGCTTAACTATGACTTAATAATATTACAAAAATCAAGCAGTTGTTCAGCAGAGCAGAATTTGATTTGTTTAGGGTTCTGCTTGGAAGAATCTCATGTGCCTCTAGTTCCAGAGAGGAGAGAGATCCAGAAGAGATGACTGATTTTTCAAGGATCACTTCCTTCAGACTCAAGAACACTCTGTCCCAGTAACTGGGAAGTCAGGCAGAGGCAGTAGGAGACCTGCATCAATGAACAAGAAACTCCCAGCAGCACTCAAAACATAAAAAGGAAATATGCAAGAGGTAGCAGAAGGGTCGAGTGACCCAGGAGGAACATAAAGACATTGTCCCACCATGAAGGTATGGGGTTAGGAAAGCCACAGCCCCTCTGAATCTCATCAGGGATGTGAAGGGCAAAAGGTTAGGCAGCACTTAAAGAAACAGGACATACAAGTCCATGGAACACAATGGGATGCACCCACAGGAGCTGACCACTCTGGATTATCTTTGAAAGGTCATGGTGATTGGAAGACATTTCTGAGGATTGTCAGTCCTATCCCCTAGAAAGGCAAGAAAGATCTAGGGAACTACAGACTGGTCACCCTCTCTTTCCTCCCTGGAAAGGTAATGGAAATAGTCCTAGAACCCATTTTTAAACAACAAAGGAGAAGAAAGTGACTAGAAGTAGGCAATATGGATTTATGAAGAGGAAATCATCGTGCCTTAATCAACCTTACAGACTTCTATGATAAGGTTACTAGCTCAGTGGATGAGGAGGAAGCAATAGGTGTTATTTTCCTTGATTTTAGCAAGGCTTTCAACACTTCCTCCCTCACTGAAGAACTAATGAAGTATGGACTAGGTAGTATCTGAAAACTGCCTGAACTGCCAGGCTCAGATGGTTGTGACCATTAGTCTGGAGGCCAGCTGGTGTACCCCAGAGGTCAGTACTGAGTCCGGTGCTGTTTCACATGCACATTAGTGAACTGCATGATGAGACAGAGCAGACCCTCAGCAAGCTTCCAGACAAAACAGAACCGGGAGGACTCATTGTTGCACCAGATGGTTGTGCTGTCATTGTGGAAGATCTCATCGGGCTGGAGAAGTGGAGAGACGGGAACTTCATGTACTTCCATAAATGGATATACGAAGTCTGGGGAAAAATAACTGCATGTGCCAGTACAGGCTGGGGGCCAACTGGCTGGAAAGCAGCTTGGCAGAAAAAGCTCTGAAGCCTCGTAAAAGCGAGCCAGCCATGGACCCTAGCAGCAGAGAAGGTCAGCAGCATCCTGACCTGCACTAAGAAGGTTGAGGGAGGTGATCTTCCCCCTCTGCTCAGCACTGGTGATACGCATCTGGAGGGCTCTGTCCAGTTCAGGGCTCCTCACTACTAGAGACACATGGACGCTGGAGTGAGCCCAGCAAGGGGCTGCCGGGATGGTTAAAGGCCTTGGAGCATCTATCATATAAAGGGAGCCTGAGAGATCTGGGACTCTCTAGCCTGGAGGGAAGGACAGTCTGTGGGATCCTACCCCTGTGTGTGAACACCTGATGGGAGGAGATAGAGAAGAACAGAGCGTAGACTCTTCTTGGTTTTCACAAGGGAAAGGACAAGAAAATGACTCAAATTGAAATATGGGAGATTGCATTTAACATTTGAGTAGGGGTATTGGACTGGGTCTCTGCATGATCCCTTCCAACCTCCACCATTCTCTCTACCCTAATTTGACCTTACTAGCTTTGTAGTAATAGCCAGAAATGTTAAGACTATGTGATTGTGCGTATTTTCCATTTACTACAGCAGTGTAACGTTTGTCATGCTGGAAAACTAACCTGTATGAAAACAAGAACTGCATTATGAAGGTGGTTGCAGTTGTTTTAACTTTGGATTTCAGACTTCAGTAGTGCTCATGTGTTGCAGCTGTTTTCTGAATTGCTGTGTGTCAAAAAGTGTGTGCTGTAACAAAACTGTGTTCTAGTGAGCAGGAGAAAGAGTTGTAGGGGTGTGTATCTCCTGAGCTCTAACACACAGCAAACTACACTGGGACTCCAACATTTCAGAGGGTTGGTGCATGTGTAGTGAAGAACCTAAAGCTGGTTTGGAAAATTTGCATAAAGAAGGTTGATTATTCGAACCTCACTAAAGAAAACATAAATTAAATGCTTTGCAAGATAAATATTAACATCCTGAAAATAAACTAAGAGTTGAAGAACTCTCTTGCATCAGGGTATCCCAGATGTCCTGTGCAGCAAAGAGCGACTGCTGTGGCTGTTTTTCCATCCTGTTATCTAAATGTCGTTGAGGTCTAACAAGTAAATGTGTAACTTCCGAGTTGTGAGGATGTGCTGTGGCTGAAATATTAACTGGTTGTTTTGCTATCTAGAATCATGTACAGAGAAATGAAGGATTCCGATAAAGAGAAAGAAAGTGGAAAAATGGTAAGACTTACTCCTTGGCCTTTGTGTGTGTTTTTATGGCTGGTTAAACAAAAGCAAAACAAACCTGACTGCAGTTTTTGAAATGCTACATTAAAAAAACTAACAGTTTTCAATTACTTCAAGAATATGAGTGAGTGTACTTGTGAATGCATGCTCCTTTTACAAAAAAAAAAAAAAAAAAGACAATATGTAATGCATGTGAAATCTGAAAAGACTTTACAATCAGGAAGAGCCAACATTTGGTGGTTCCTGTTGTAGGGTTGCTGGTCAGTAGAGCATGTGGAGCAGTACCTTGGCACTGACGAATTACCAAAGAATGACTTGATAACCTACCTGCAGAAGAATGCAGACTCAGCTTTCCTGCGCCACTGGAAATTAACCGGCACTAATAAAAGTATTAGGAAAAACAGAAATTGCTCCCAGCTCATAGCTGCATACAAGGTATATGTCTGCATCCAAACTTTTTTTTTTTTTTATTATGAATGGCTGTGTGCTTTGTTTTGCAGCTTTAAAGATTCTTGTGGAATCGGGATATGAGATGGATAGGGAAGTTGATTGTTCACATGCCATCATAAAGTTCAGTTTTGCTTTTTCTTTATAATATCTTCTGTTAAATAGAATTGTGTTAAAGTGCATTTGAATCGTGATTTGAACCATCCACAATTTAACAAAGTGTTGAGGTTACACACAGTACCCAGTCTGATTTTTCAAATCCTTAACTCGGAGTGCGCAGTCCTAAAGCTAGCAGCGCACGCAGTGTTCATTCTTAACAATTCCTTTTTTACAGGATTTTTGTGAACATGGATCAAAATCTGGATTAAGTCAAGGGGCCATTTCTACTCTTCAAAATTCTGATATCCTTAGTTTGGCAAAGGAGCAACCTCAAGCCAAAGCTGGCAGTGGGCAGAACTCCTGTGGAGTAGAAGACGTTCTGCAGTTACTTCGCATTTTGTATATAGTTGCCAGTGACCCTTACGCAGCACGATCTTCTCAAGAAGGTAAGTTAGTTATCTAGCAGAGTTTCTTAAATGTTTTAACGGAAATCAAATTAAGGAAATGCTTTCTCTTGATTTTTTTTCAGAAGGAGATGAGCATCCTCAGTTTAACTTTCCACCAGATGAATTCACCAGCAAAAAAATAACTACAAAGATTCTGCAACAGATTGAGGTATTAATGTTATGCACTATATATATGTATAATATTGTTTTGAAGACTCTATTACACTCTTCCTTACTTAGAAATTATTAGCTTTTTTTTCATTTTTCTTTTGAATTGTTTCATATAGTATTCACTTCCCTGTATTTTACATGAGTAAATTCTGAAAGAACAGAGTAGTCTGAATAAAAACATCAAGAAAAAAGTTGTAATAGTATTCTATCTTTTGGTTATAAAGAATTTATGGTATTTTTCTGCACCAAATGTCAGTGTTACAGCGTAGTGTACGTGTGTCTAACTGATGATATTATAACAAAGGCAATTAACTGTGTTAGGGTTCATAAGCATGCCAAATTAAGCTTTCAAAAATAGCATTTAGAAAACATATTATTGGTACCAGGTCAGCTGGGTGTTTTAAAAGGAAAACTTTGAAATGTAGTTCTTCAGTAGAAGAAATCTTTAACAAAGATTTAAAGAAAATGAAGATGCTTGTTCAGCCCTTGTGTGCTTTTTGAAATTTTTTTTTTTAAATGACTAATTAGGGCAACGTAACTAGAACTTAAAAGTTAAATTTTTCATGTTTTTCTAAAGACTGTTTAGGCACCCTGAACATCTTGATAGTAATAATTTCTGCAGTCTTTTTTTCTGTTGTGCTTGTATTTTAGAAGGGCCTATAGTCATATTTCAGTGAGCATCATCTTTACTACCATCTTTACTTTACTTTGTGTCTTCTGGTATTGAGGAGATAATATATAATCACTTTTGGGCAGAACTCAGAAGTAATTCTTCTCAAAGTAGTTGTATACTCGGGTCTCCCCACAGTGCTTTGAGTAGTACATATCCCAGAGATTTACTGCAGTTTTTAGCGTATTTGTGTGCAGCGCCCTGTGTCCACTCTTGGGTCCTAGGAACTCATAGCATTTAAAAGCAGAAAAAAAAAAGAGCAGTTGCTGGGAAGGAGGAAACGTGCTCAAGCAAGGCTGAAAACTCTGTGCTGAGGTGTATTGGGTGTCTGTTTACTTAGTTAAAAACTTATTGGGACAACCTGAGTCTGATATTAAGAAGACTTTTTCTTTTTTCTTTTCTCTCCCTGCATTAAACTACAGGAACCATTGGCATTAGCAAGTGGAGCTTTGCCAGACTGGTGTGAGCAGCTAACGAGCAAGTGTCCTTTCTTAATTCCATTTGAAACAAGACAGTTATACTTCACGTGCACAGCGTTTGGAGCATCAAGGTAAAATTTTAAAACTGCTTCCCTCTCCCCCCCTTTTCTTTTTTCTTGTTAATATTGTAAGATTTTGTAATTGCTAATTCACAAAAGGATCTTCTCTGCAGACTGAACTGGGAATCCCTAATATTTTGATTGCTGCACTGATTACCCTGAGAGTATGTAGACAGGGTGAACCTTTTTGCCAACTTACTTTTATGTAATGAGAAGGAAGAATTAGGGGTTTGAGGGCTGGGAGTGGGTGTTCTTGATTGTTTTTTGTTTGTTTATTTTCCAAAGAGGAAGAAAAGTGTAGACAGTGAGTTGCAAAAATTACTGTTGTGTCTAAGATGTAGAAATGCGTCCTGAAGAGTGTAAAATGAGATATTTAAAGAGAAAGAAAAAGGAAGAGGGGGAAAGTGATTGTCTTGCAAGGCATCAGTTTAAATATCTTACTAATATGGACAAATTTAACTTCTATGGAAAAATGGTCAAGACAGCTTGACCATGTATTGGGCATTTTGGTTTCTTGTTTTGAAAAAAAATAGTGTTTCAGAAAAACTGTCTTTTAAAGTGATCCTTCAGGAAACATGGCATGGTATTTATTTGGTAAGTAGAGAGCTTTCTTAAGCTCTTCAAATACTGGAAATACTTCTTAAAACTCATACACTCTATATGAACTCTGTGGACATGCACATGGGTGTGTCCACTTGACCACACTTGCCAACCAACCGACAGCTGGTAGCTTTGTAAGGAGTTTATTGCTGCGTTGATGACAATGTCTACAAGAATTTTGAACTTTGACTTCATGTAAGTACTACTCTTAGAGGAGACTCTTCCTCCTCTGCTGATAGGAGTCTGTGTGATCACACTTCAGCTTGCTTTGATGTTTCTCTAAAAAGTGTTTAAGTAAATAAATCTTGTAAGAAGCGTCTATAAACCGTTTTGAGCATCTGTGATTTAAAAGTACTGCAGGAAATGCTGCCCTCTTCATTCCACTGTAATTGGAAACCTATAGTAATTCAGATCACTGGTGCTGTTATGTCAGAAGTTATGGCTGCCCCTTCATACTAATTAAAATTACTTGATTTTCTAAACTCAAAATATGGAGCAGCCCCGATTTGGGCGTTTCGGATGTTTCTGAGAAATACTTAAGTATATAACTTCCGAAAAAATGAAAATTAGAAGGGAGTAGTAAGTATTTAACAAGGTAACTTTTTCTTAGTGGCTACTTCCAAGTGTTCATGCTGGTAGGCATGGAAATTTTAAACAACAGGTTTGGATTTTTTTCCAGGGCAATCGTATGGCTGCAGAACAGACGCGAAGCCACCGTTGAACGGACAAGGACCACGAGCACCGTACGACGTGATGATCCGGGAGAATTCAGAGTCGGACGCCTCAAGCACGAGAGAGTAAAAGTTCCGCGAGGTGAATCCTTGATGGAATGGGCAGAAAATGTCATGCAGATTCATGCAGACAGAAAATCTGTTCTAGAGGTAAAGCCTATCTGCCTAGCAGAGCGAGGTTGGTTAGCCCTTTCTATTGCACTGGCTGGGATATTGATATCCTGCTCCATAACCAGCGCTCAACATTTCAGTAGGAATTTCTTTTTACTGTTAACGTGCCTTTTGTTTTTCTAGGTTGAATTTTTAGGGGAGGAAGGAACAGGCCTGGGTCCTACCTTGGAATTTTATGCCTTGGTGGCAGCAGAATTTCAGAGGACGGATTTGGGAGCTTGGCTTTGTGATGACGATTTTCCAGATGATGAGTCTCGTCAGGTATATTGCAGTCTAATTTTAAACAGAGTACTTGGGTAAATGAAAAACAAGCTAGATACCCAGGAAGGGAAGAGCACACCATGAGTTGAGCAGCCACTCATCATGGTCAAGAATGACCACTCTGCTCCACGGCTTGCTTACGTACCTGTTCTCTTTTTACCAGAGAAGTAGAGTATGTATCTGTGATGTTTAATTTATTATCATTAAATTCACCTTTAACAATGTCAACTCTGTTTTTGTGTCTCTCTGAAATCAGGTTGATATCGGTGGTGGATTGAAACCCCCTGGCTACTATGTGCAGAGATCATGTGGACTCTTCACAGCACCATTCCCACAAGACAGTGATGAACTTGAAAGAACAACCAAACTCTTTCATTTCCTTGGAATTTTCTTGGCTAAATGCATTCAGGACAATAGACTTGTGGATTTACCCATTTCTAAGCCTTTTTTTAAACTCATGTGTATGGGGGATATTAAGAGTAACATGAGTAAATTGATATATGAATCACGGGGTGACAGAGACTTGCACTGTACTGAAAGTCAGTCGGAGGCTTCTACGGAAGAAGGACATGATTCCTTGTCAGTAGGAAGTCTGGAAGAAGACTCCAAATCAGAATTTATTATTGATCCACCAAAACCTAAACCTCCTGCCTGGTTTAATGGAATTTTAACATGGGAAGACTTTGAGTTAATAAATCCACATCGAGCTAGGTTTCTAAAAGAAATTAAGGACCTTGCAATTAAAAGGCGTCAGATTTTAAGCAACAAAAGTCTGTCAGAAGATGAAAAGAACACAAAGCTACAGGAATTGATGCTGAAAAATCCATCAGGTTCAGGGCCTCCACTTAGCATAGAGGATTTGGGGTAAGAGTTTTCTTATTTATTTAAAAATACGCAAACAGTGTTGTGCTAGAGACAAATGTCAACGTGGGTAATTAAAAATGAAGAATTCTTCATTTCAAATAGTATCACTGCAAGGGGGAATCATCATAGAGGCAGCAAAATCTCATTTGCCATCTGTAGCTGTGTTCTTGTTCCTTTGAGGATTATATTTTTTCTCTTGCTCAGTTTCTTAATGTTAAAAACTTAAATGTGGGTGCACTGCGGTGCCGTATAACTCTCTAGAAATACAGAAATGCTTGTAAAGACCTTTAGAAAAGTGTGAATCAGTAATTTCTTTGCTATGGTAACTTGAAATTCTTCAGGATTTTTGAAGAGCTCTTAAAGGAGACAGACTGAAATTTCAGATTGCTTTAATAGACACGGTACCGTGTTTGAGTCCAGGTTTAAGAGAGCGTGTGCTAACTTTTAGCAAATGTTGGAAGACACAAAAGTACACATGTTGTGTCTGGACGTCACCTTTTCTAGTTTTAAATTATTTCTTTTGAAACAACAGTTGTTTTTCTTCCATTCCTGTAACGGGTTATTTGTTAAAATCACGTTGTGCCACAAGGGCTGCGTAGTCTGAGCTCAGCCATCGCTTACGGCCCTGCGGACCCGAGTGCGGCTTGGCACTCAGAGAAAGCAGCAGCACCAGCAAAGGGCCTAAATGCCCAGGATCTTAAGGGGCTCTGGAGCTGTTATTGCTGGAAGTTAAAGTATTTTTTTGAGTTTGCCAACTAAACGGTTTGAGTAGTTTTGAAGCTGGTAACTAAAATTTCATAGCGTTTGAGATCTCTTCAGTGGCTATCAAATCCAAACAAGTAGCGGGTGAGAGAGGGATCTTACAAGGGCATATTGTGACAGGACAAGGGGCAAGGGTTTTAAACTGGAGCAGGGGAGATTTAGACTAGACATTAGGAAGAAGTTCTTCACTGTGAGGATGCTGAGACACTGGAAGGGGTTGCCCAGAGAAGCTGTGGAGCCTCATCCCGGGAAGTGTTTAAGGCCAGGCTGGAGGAGGCTCTGGGCAACCTGCTCTAGTGGGAGGTGTCCCTGCCCATGGCAGGGGGGTTGGAATGAGATGATCTGTAATGTCCCTTCCAACTCCAGCCATTCTGGGTATTGTCTGTGTAGTCCACTACTACCTGTACTTCTGCACTATGGTACCATGTCCATACAAAGTGATCCATGAGCAGTGGTTTGAAAAGTAGCGAGATGCTTTTGGGTGTGTGGGGTGCACTTTATATATAAAGCTGGTGTATGTATCAGCAAAAGCAGTAGCAGATTTGTTTGCAGTTAGTAACGATCTTTGTGCTTTGCAGTCTTAATTTTCAGTTTTGCCCTTCGTCCAAAGTATATGGATTTACAGCTGTGGATCTCAAGCCAGGTGGTGAAGATGAGGTAAGGGAACAACCTCTCTAAGCTAAACAGCAGTTGAATTTTTACCGTCTCAGCGGGAACTCCAACGCCAAATGAATTCTTACAGCATTTATCTGTTGTCTTTGCAGACTGTAACAATGGATAATGCAGAGGAGTATGTGGATCTCATGTTTGACTTCTGCATGCATACTGGTATACAGAAACAGATGGAGGCTTTCAGAGGTAATTTTAAATATCACAGAATATATATGTGGTTAGGTGGACTAATTGGTGTTGAGGGTGTGTTGGTTTAAAGTGGTGGCATAGAATGGCTTTCAAAACAGAAATTAAAAATGCAATAGATAATTTATTAATTTCATAACACTTTTGCATTAATTCTGCCATTTTTTTATCTTGAAGAGGCTCCGTTTACCTTAATTAAGGAACTGTTGATTGATTCTGGTTTGATTAATTGAATTGAAACGCTGTCAGTAGTTTATACACATTCGTTTGACTTTATGTTTCTAACTGTATCTTGTGTAAATTAAAGATGGCTTCAATAGAGTCTTTCCAATGGAGAAACTGAGTTCCTTCAGCCATGAAGAAGTTCAGATGATTCTTTGTGGAAATCAATCTCCTTCTTGGGCAGCTGAGGATATCATCAACTACACCGAACCTAAGCTGGGATATACACGAGATAGGTACTTACATTCTCAGTGGCTTTAAAATAGTAGCTAAAAGATACGTTAAATAACACACTGTCCAGAATGTTCATTAGATGAAGATGCCAAACCGGATGGGGTTGGGTGTCTCTGAAGAGCAAGGGATTGTCTAAAACTGGGTTAAATAACCGTATCTTCTATCTGTTGTTTTCTTTTTTTTTTAACACTGAAAAGGCGCTAGAATCTCACAGTGACTGCTTAGACAGGACTAGAGATTGTGCTGTCTCAAGTTAAGGGAAATTAAAACTCCACTCTCTTGTCATGTGAATGGAACTAATTATTTTAATATATTTTAAGCCCTGGATTCCTTCGATTTGTGCGAGTCCTGTGCGGTATGTCTTCGGATGAGAGGAAGGCTTTTCTCCAGTTCACCACTGGTTGTTCAACACTCCCACCAGGAGGACTGGCAAACCTGCATCCCCGGCTCACTGTTGTACGCAAGGTACGGCTTCTTCAGGGCGTCCTTCAAGCAAACTCTTTTGGCCTTTGAATGTAACCATTGCTACATGGAGAAATAGCACTGATTTAAAAAATTTGAATATTATTTATTTATGACACCCTGCTAAGCTTTCAGTACCAACCTCTGTTTCAGGTCTGTTCTCTGACTTTTTATAGTAAAGAATTAATGTACGTATAAAGTAAATATCATAGAATGGAAGGGGTTGGAAGGGACTTCTAGAGATTATCGAGTCCAACCCCCCCAGCCAGAGCAGGATCACCCAGGGCAGGCTATGCAGGAACAGATCCAGGTGGGTTTTGACTTTCTAGAGGAGACTCCACAAGGTCTCTGGGCAGCCTGTTCCAGGCTCCGTCACCCTCACAGGAAAGAAGTTTCTCCTCATGTTGAGGTGGAACCTCCAGTGTTCTAGCTTATACCCGTTATTCCTTGTCCTATTACCTGGCCCCCCAGAGAAGAGCCTGGCCCCTTCCACTTGACCCCCACCCCTCAGATATTTCTAGACATGAACAAGATCCCCTCTCAGGCTTCTCTCCTCCAGACTAAACAGCCCCAGGGCTCAGCCTTTCCTCGTAAGAGAGATGGTCAAGTCCCTTCATCATCCATGCAGCCTCTGTTGGACTCTCTCTTATAACTCTAAGCTGGTCTGTAACTTTCCTAATGCTGCTGCTTCTTGCCAGCTGGTGTTAGGTAGGAAGTAAATGCCCCAAATTAGAGAACCTTATAATTTTTAATCAGTGCTGTGAAACAACCATGGTAAAAAAAAAAACCAAACTGTTTCTTCTCCTCAGGTTGATGCTACAGATGCAAGTTACCCATCTGTGAATACCTGTGTGCATTACCTCAAGTTGCCTGAGTATTCTTCGGAGGAGATCATGCGGGAGCGCCTGCTGGCTGCCACCATGGAGAAAGGCTTCCACCTCAACTGAGCCACCGCCCGCAGCCGGGGACAGCAGAAAGCGTTTTTTGATCCTAGCGAAGCCTCTTGTGTTTTGTGTGCAAAAATATGATCTCCACGCTGTGCTCTGATGAGACTTGCCTTTTTTTTCACCTGTGAGGCTTTAGGAACATGTGGAATAAGTTTGTTAGCTGCTAATGACAAAGTAAATCCTTGTAACTACACAGCCGGCAAGAAATTGGCACAGAACACTGTGTGATGCTTCAAGGGCTTGCGCAACTGGAAATTAAGGTGGTTCTCTTTGACTGTTCCAAAGAACAGATCATCAGATTTTCAGTGTTCACTGACACGAATTTCTAACAGTGTATTTGTGTAAAGTTTGTCATTTAATACCTTGTACACTACAGTTGCCATCACTGATCCCTGTTTTGCTGGCTTTAAGCTAACTGGTCAGAAACTCGCTTCCTTCAAATTTAGAGTTATATGGGCATCTCCAGCTTTTTCTTTTCTAATGGTGCCTGCACTATTGGAGTATTTTAGTGGGTTTTTGCATATAATCATGCACAACCTTTTTTTTTTTTTTTTTTTTTTTTCTTTTCCTTTCAAGTGAGAATATATTTTGATTTCTCAAATGCCCTGCTATAAAGATCAAATCCTTAAGTGTGTTTGTGCGGCTCAACAATAAAGCTAATAAAAAACACTGGTTCCTAGTGCAAGGCACACTTAAAGCAAGTTTTACTTTTGGTTGTATTTTCTTTGTATATTATAAACATTTATTTAACTTGTTGCAGTTTGAAGTTTAAAAAAAACACCCAATGTGTAAGCTCAAAAGTAATCATTAAAATGTTTGCAACATATAAAACTGTCTCCTCTCAATACTTTATTAATACTTTCTATGTTACTATGTCCACTTTCTGAACAATGTGCTGGACTTTTTTTGCAAGGTTTAAAAGAACTATATGGCAATACTTGACCTCGTGAACTCATCTCTCTGCTCAAATCTTTTCCAAAATTACAGCGCAGCTTTTTAAGAACTAGTCCGGCAGTGCTAACACTGCAGGTGTCAGTTTTTGTCGCTGTTGTTGTGGAGGTTACCAAGGAGAAGCCAGAAACCCTAACTCTAGACAGGTAAGGGAAAGTAGGCTCAGATTTGTAACTCTTGAGTGACTTACAGTGTAGCACACAGGTATGAATCGGGGTGTTGTATACCTGTGAGTAAACGTTAGCCTAGCGACATCCTGTATGAATCGGGGTGTTGTATACCTGTGAGTAAACGTTAGCCTAGCGACATCCTCCTGTTTGAGATGTTTGGTACCTTTAGCTGGTGCTGAGAAACTTGCCTATCTTTTGTTACTCATCTTTTGTAAAGTTTTTAATCATGATGCATGGATAGAATATACAAGATTAAAACAAGACAACACTGGTATACCAAAATAGAAAAGTTTGTGCGTAATTTATGAAGCCAGCATGATAAAAGATTATCAAACTTTTGATTTTTAATTATCTTTTATTAATGTTGGAATATTTAAATGCCAAATACCTCTAGTTACAATTTCCATGGTATGCAGGAATACTCAATACAGCTGTACTTATATTACTTACATTTCTTTTGTAACCATGATTTACATGGAAAAGGGATTGAAACCAGCTTTTTGAGGAAGGATGAATCTAGTTTAAAAGTGGTCATAAAAGTTACAGAACTTTAATTTACAGTACCTTGGTATGAAAAATGTTAGAAGTCGTGTTGGGGTTTGAAGGAAGCACTGAAACTCAGTTTGAATTTATATTTCCATATTTTCTGTCTTCTCCTAGGTCTGGCAAAACGCTGTGTAATTCAAAGTGACACCCTGATGGTCACGTGTAAGTTTCCAGTACTTTCTTCTCAGTCAGTTTTCAAAAATGTTGACTGTTCCAGAAATAATTTCTGCTGGGTTGATAAAGCTGCACCTGAAATTGAAGGTTCCACTTTCTGTTCAGCTGAACCTTCGCATTAGGTAAGTAGGGTGTAGGAGAAACAGGAAGTATTTTCCAACTAATTTGAATATTGCAAGAGATGGTCTTACAACATCAGAAAGTGCTGTTGGTACACCCTTGATGGTTTCACCATCTTCTGTCAAGTGCTGTAGTCAGTAACACACCTTCCTAGCTTTCTGCCACTTTGTCAAGCACAAACAGAGGGGCAAGAATTCTGTTGCGGTTCGTTTCCACGATGCAGCCGTTTAGCACCATTTCATCCAAGATGATGTGCACTCTGTCCAAATTGAACATGATCTAGAAACATTTCAAGTTAAGTATGTTTTGAACAACATGAAGATAGTTCAGAGAAAATCTCGGGAACCTTAGTCTTTAATCACAATTTACAAAAATAGGTATTTCTTAATTTATTCTAGTCTATTTTAACAGAGCTAGGGCAACAGTAGAACTGACACTTTTTTTCCTGACCGCAGAGATGTCAGAAGTTTGGAGTACAGAAGTGGAAGCCCCGGCAGTATGCCATCCTGGAAGATTACCATGTAGTAGTAAAAGCAAGGTAAACTTCAGCTTATATGTAGGTGGTTCATTTCACTGTCTGCCTGAGTACCACATACTGCTTGACTAGAAAATGTCACCAAGGGATAACAGCCTTGAATGCGAAGATTAAAAGATTCTGCCTGTCTCATTAGAAAAATAAGAGTCAAAATATTAAAATTTGATTTTCAAGTTTTCTTTACTAACACCATTTGATCTGCTTGAAAATAGCTTGAGAAGAACATGGTGATATGTAAAGCTGAGTCATTGACCTAGTACTAAATCTCAGCAGAAGCAAATAACTGGTTTGTATTTACATACTTTCTAAAATAGTTTAAAGGAAAATTTAAATATGAACATTAGAGATTCATCTGAAGCAATATGAATCCGGACTGTATGAATCCGTCTGTCCTCAGCACCGTCTAACAGCATCTGTCTCAAAAGACAGGGTGACAGGCCTTGCTCTGGTATGACGCGGTCGGCATTCTTCCCCGTACGCGGGCGGTTTGTGCGTCCCCTGAACAACTGCAGAGGGTTACTTACTGAAGAGAGGCTCTTCTGTTGCCATTTATCGGCAGGACCTGAAATGGAAGCAGGCACAGCGAGAGAGCCTGCCGGGTACATCTGTTTGGCCTGCCAGGCACGTCCATGGACGTGAATAACCCTTCCTCTGCCTTCTCCCCACCTGCTGCTGCTCTTCAAATGCGTTCTTCCCTCTGCTCAACTGACCAGCTTGGCCTTCGCTTTCCTCCCTCTAGCTCTTGCCTGTGCATTGAGGACCGCTGCAGTAGAGCCAGCAAGGGACTTTATGGTAACTTCTAAATGCATCTTGCCATACTTTCTTCCAACTTTGAGATGAGTCTCCTGAGCGCCAGCTCTGCCTGTCACACTGGTTTTGACACCGGGGTTTGAGCTCAGGAAGACAGCCTCGTTTTGCTCTAGTCTTTGTATTTATGTTAAATGACTTCCAGTCCAATCAGTGGAGTTGCAAGAGCCAGGTTTGTGAAGGCATCGACATTTTCCTCTGCTCGGAGTGATTAAGCCTCGGTTTTGGACCGTGCCTAAGGCATTTAAGAGGACTGCTCTGCCTCACCAGTTCTAGTGGCTCGAACTGCAGCAGCCTGCTCTGCTCCTCGGCCAAAGAGCAGCAACGGCCGGAGCGCTGAACTCTGTGTGACACCAGTGGAGGAGCTGGACATTTGTATGTCATTGTTCCTCCTCAGAAGACAGCTCTTCTACTGCTGCAGAGGTGAACTAATTCACCTCTGGCACTGCTCTACACAGGGCAAGAGGATCTGTTAGCGAATAACATTCCATTTGGGTTTCAACAAGTGATAAAGCCCAACTCTTCCTGGCTTTTAATTTTTACCTCCTACCCCTGATTCACAGGGCTGCAGTTCTCGCAGCGGAGCGAGCACCTCCTGTTTCTCCAGACCTTCCTCTACCTTTGAGACTCTCAAAGATCTAAACCCAGACGACCGGATCAACCAGGATCAGTGATGATGCAGCAGCTTGCCACTCCCACCTTCTTTTTCTGTATCGCCTTCTTTAAGAAAACATTTAAAACACACTTAGCACTGCTGCATTTCCTAAAGAGCTGATACCGCGTCCAAGGAAAACTGCACCCACCCCACTAAGAATCTTCCCGCTGTTCCACTCAAACGCCGTACGGTTAAAGGAGACATCAGTGCCTCTCAGAGCCATTCCACGTTTCTGTCCATCTGTAACCTGTTACTCTCTGTCATCATTCCAGAACCAGTGATTTCACCTGCAGTTTGAATGGGATACTGATACTGTTCTGGAAAGATCTAGCATCTTGATTTTTGGAAGGTCCCAGAGCATTCTTTCCCCTCATCAACCTAACATCTCAGCTTCCGTTTTCTGTTCCCTTCCCGCCTCCCTTTACCAGGCTGTTCTTGGCAAACAGTCAGATTGCTCAGGAAGCAACCTTGGCCTTTTTCCCTTTCCTGTAAGTCTCATGACTACACGGTTACATCTCACACATGTGCTGCTGAGCCATTAGCGTCTGCAGGCCCTGCCCAGAGAGGGATGTGCGTCTCTGATCCTCAGCAAGGCTCATCCTCCCCACCTGTCACTTGGCTGGCAAATGACTCCAAATTTCAGGGTGTAAAGCCCTGACATCATAGATCCACACCCAGCTGAAAAGCAGCAAAGCAAACCAGATTGAGCAACGGGCGACAGGATGAAGCTCTGCTCGCTGTGTGCGCTGCCGTGTGCTCCACCCTAAGCTGTCAAATATTTAAGCTCTTGCTTCCAGTAAGAATCCAGGCTGCCCAGAAAAGAGGATTAAGGGAGTTTCACTAGATCTGTGCAGAGGATAACACGAAATTTCAAGTGAGCGTGCAGAGGAAAACATGTATTAATCTCTGCATCTGTACATAAAAGTCTGTAATAAAAGTTTTCAGAGCACCCAGTGAGGAAATGCTCCTAAAAAGTTGTTGAAAAAGTTGTTGGCCCTGACTGTCTTTGGCCCACAGATTTCAGTCAGTGCTGTTTGTGGCTCCTACTACACGCGGTATTGCAATGTTATGCTGGCTTTTGGTAACTTTGAGAGCTGCCCTTGTTGAAGGCATTAATGGTGCTTTCTGCTGTCACAAGGAGGTTTTATGGCACATCATAGGAAGGAGGAGGTGGTAAATGTGACACGCTCTCGTGTCTCCTTCCACTGAAACGTTACACAGGCAGATAGTGAAGTGGGGGAGAGGGGAAGGGGGAAAGGAAAGAGGCACCTTTAGAACAAGTGTGTTGTAACTTCCTTCATCTAGAGACAGTGTAAGATACATCAGGATTTTCCGGGCAAGTAACTACAGGTGTGTCCAGGCTTAAGAGATGAGTGCAGCCACCACCTTCTGATCAGGTACCACACCCAGGAGCACAAACACGAGCTTTGTAGGTTACAGCACAGGTACTTGCCAGGCAGGTGGTTGGCTACTGAATATACAGCATTATAGAACTTTGGTTTCCAGCCTGGGCACTCATTTCCAAACTAAAGATTAGTTGGAGTTGCTTCTTTTTTTTAAAGTCACACATTCTGCCTATCTTTGCTAACATTCACTTTAAGTAACTTTTAGTCTATGTAATAGCAGGCAAATTTTAGGCACTGAAATCCACATAATGCTTTCTGACCATTTCATCCTCAAAAGACTCGGCCGATGTTAAATAGGGAGACAAATGGTGCCTTCAAGGTCACTGATATTCTAGAACAACACTTTTAAGCTAATCCTCAGGTTTCCATTTCATCCAGTTATCTTACAGTACAAATTGAAGTGTATCCTTATAAATTTCTCAGAATAAATTAATCATACATTTTCTTGCTACTTAAATGCACTGTATTCTGAAAGTGTTATTCCCCAGGGGACTGAAGAATGGTTGATTCACACAAAGCACTCCCTGTATCAAAGTTTTTTATCTATCCTAGGAGCAGCAGCAGCAGCTAGTTGCAATGGAATGTAATGTTTGTTTTGGATCCAGACAACATTCTTCAAATACTCGGGCCTAGAGCACTCTGTCTTCCCCCTCCCCTGCCCCAGGGGGAACGTAAGTATCTGTTTCTTCAGTAAATTCATAATGTGTCTTCAGGTAAGCCCCCTGCCTCACCAACTCAAGCAATAGAAAAGTCACCTTCTCCTAATTTTAGAAGCTGTCACGCTTTACCAGTGTACAAAGCCGCTGTGGCAATTTTTGTAGTCTCTTTGTCATCATCACACCAAGGCAGCTCCTGCGCCATCCAAGCTGGAGTTTTACAGCTGCAGAAAATCCCACCCACTTCTTTCATACATAGAAGCTCTAGTGCTCCCAACACCTTAGGAAGCAACACCCCTAGGACAGTTTCAGTACTTGTTCATTCAACTGACTCAACACCACTACTTGCAGGTTTTAAAAACAAACCGGACCACTTTAGAAATGTGAGGTCATTTCATCATAGGTACCCTGGAGAATATGACTGACTCTCATTCTGAGAGTGGACATCTGGATTGCTGGAGTAGAGTGAGCAGGCAGTGGGATAGGAAGAACTTTGGAGGATGACTGTGCTGCATTCCATTTCTTTGAATTCAGTATTGTATGTTATTTACTTGCTATTTGTGTTTAATTGCTCAGGAGTGTATTTTAGTATTTGTCTCTATTTGGGTTTAGTTAATTTTTAAAATGGTATTTTAGTTAATACCCTGCAAATCATACGCATGAAAATACAGCTGTTTAAGGGGAGTCAGAAAAAAAAGTATCTGTAACCTTCAGTTCTTAAAACTGCAGTCATTGCAGTACATGTTTTACTGTAAACTTAAAGAAGGAAGTAAAACTGAATTAATTAATTAAGCCTAAAAGTTCCCCCATGAATACAACTTTTCATGGCTAGGTGTTACTGGTACTTAGTTCTCTCTACCCAAGCTCTCTTTGCCTTCCTTTAAATGGTACCAGGTTTATCTTAATGACTGAGGATTTAAATAGACAAGTGGATTTCTAGTACTGAAAAGGATACATCTAATTCACTCTGCAAGGAAAAGAGATAGACAATCATTAGTTACAGTTTGATCTCATCTCATGGTCATTAAACATCCCTTTAGAGGATAAAAAAAGTCTTCAAAGTAACGATACAAAATTTTAGGGCAATTCAGACTTCTGTTCTGGACTGTACAATTACACATTCCTTCCTGTAACACTGCTTGTTACCTGCCTCCCTACTGAAATCTTTACCAAAACCAGGATGTTAATGACAAGTTTACAATTCATATAAAAACATTATTTAACATGTTGCTGCAGATCATTTCAACAGCAAAACCTAACAGTGCATTTACCCTGTGGCTGTAGCAGCCACAGCTGGATGTATTAGGAGGAAGAAGGCAACTCCAAGCTTTGGACCCTTAGCACTTCTGATTATTCTCCAGCCCCAGCAAGACAATTCTTCACACAGTTGTCAACATTTCCTTTCTAGTCGTGGCCTGGATTTGCCTCAAGTAGTTTTATGCATTTAACCAAAATGTCTGAGTTAGGAGCCCTTGTGGTCTCTCTGCAGTCAACAGAAGAACTGGGGATCTTCAGCAGTTGACTTGGCACACTTGAGGCATGACTCACTATCTCAAGATACTCATCGGTCTCCAGTGCCGGTAAGGGGAGTTTAAGATGACCAAGCTTCTAACTTAGGTGCCTCAGCAAAATGTCTAAGTTTAGAAACAGTTTAATCACAGCCTCAGCAGTTGACATCTTGCACAGTTGGGGTGGAGCTTCTCCAGTCTCTGCTGGAAGAGGGAACCCTTATCTGCTACCAAGGGAATTGAGTTTGCTAACAGGGTTTCCATTCACAATCTAACCCTGGTTTTAGGCAGGGTTCCCACTGGTAAAATTGCTACTACTTCTGTGATTTAAAGATACTCTGAACTGGACTCATTCTAGTCTACAGGCCTCTGCTGAGCAACTGCCATTCTTAAATTAGAATTTTTTCATACATCACAAAAATTGTATTTTAATAGCCTGGTCAGTTTAAGGTTCCTCAGCATTAAAAAGCAGTTGAAAACACTGGATTATGTATTCTGCGCAGCATGCAGAGTTTTCCCTGGGTAGCCATATAAAAGTGAAGGGGACTCAGAATTGCATCTCACAAGCAACTCTAAAAGCTTTCCCCCTAATTCTCTTAATGCTTTTTTCTGATATCTGAATTCAAGCTCTGTAAGCTCCAAAAATAGAGTATGTGAGAATGTTTAAAGCTCACAAGCCTAAAAATAATAGATGACAAAATGTCCTTCTAGAGCAGGACAGATGTGTTTTCCTTTCCCAGAGTTGTGCCTCTTACCATCATAATTTGAGATTCTGCTAAAATTCTGCAAATCCTAAACATTAATCCATAATAGGACAGACTTAGTCTTTCTTGCTCTGTGGTTTCTGTCAGAAACCCCAGCTAGAATTATAGCTCTCGTCTTCACTGCTCTGTCATTTATTGTGTTAGATGCTATTAAATACAGAACCACAGAATGGCAGGAGATCTCTTTACCACCCTCCTTTTTGGTTCCCTTAGTTTCAAACCTGAAATGCTATGGAAGATACAAAAACCTCTGGTATGATGAAGTCAGCAAATTTCTAACAGCTGTCAGTGGTTGGGTTATATATGTGGTTAAGGAATTATATATACTACATTTATCTATACAGGAACTACAGCTATTTTTGCTCTGCCTCAAGTGAAGAAAATACAACTTGAGAAGTGGTTGGCAGCTATGCGCTCAATTAGAAGGTAAGAAAGATGTGACTCAATTCTATTGTGCATTCCTGTGCTGCCAGCATCAAATTCCATTGGTGGTTATCTGAGCTTAGGTTGGGACTGCAATCATAACAACTTTAAGAGTCAAATTCTGAACTTAGTACAGTCAGAAAGCGATATATTTAGTACCAGCCATTTCAACAGGCCGGTGCGACGTTTGTTGAGATAACAGCCTGAAACATTTGCCAGGCATCTAAATAGCGAAGGGTACAGATAACTTTTTCAAGCATGTCCTTGAATTGACAGAGGGACCTCTGCCACCTCTGCTGTGGGAGTGGGAAACCAGCTACAGGCCCTGCAGACCCATCTCCTGTACGTAGAATTACCCACCTAACACCCTCAAGCACATGGACTGCAGAGGAAACTCGATCCAGTTCTCTTTTTCCAGAGGGATACACAACACATTTAACCATAGATAAATGGAAATTGTGCCCAAGTGTGGTTTCAGGCAAAATTGTTTGTAACGAGATTATTACAAAGCCTGTATTATACAGCACATGTTCTAACCAGGATTATAATGCTGCATTTTCAAACTTGGCAAAAACAAGCAAATCTCCCACCAGAAGCAGCAGTGTCAGTTTATGTGCAGCCACGTCTGATGTTGAATCCTGCACAAAATGACTATCTGTATAATAGTTCTTTTATCAGATAGCCACTGTTGCATGACAGCAATATGGGGAGCGCAAGTACAGACTAGTTTTTGGGGGTTTCATTTGCTCCATCCCTCTGATCTCGTTTAGTGAGAGTGATGTCAGCTCCCTGCTTAGTGCTTACACCATCTTCAGTGTGAATGAAGTTCATTTGGGGGATGTACTGCTAAGAACTGCAAAAAAGAACTGCAAAGAAAAACCTCTTTATTTCTTTAAAATGTATAAAATGCCAGTGGCTAATTTAAGAGTAGATGACCCAAAGAAACCCCTGAGTGGAAGCATGTTAAAACATGCTTTTCTAACAGAAATATTCCTGGTATTCCTTGTCTGATGATTTATAACCCACAGATGCTTTTACTTCTCTGAAAAATCAAGTAATACTACCTTGTTTTGTTTTTTTTTTTTTTTTACAGTGGTAATATTCATGCTAAAGTATTCAAATTTCTAAACTAAAATAAAACAAAATTCTCCTTTGATTTATTCCCTGAAATGGCATAATCACTAAATCTTTGAAAGAGAGGAAATATTTCGTCTAAGATTCAGTGTCTCACTCACCACTCTGCTGAAGTATTTGTCCAAAACTTCCACGAAATTATGAATTAGTTCATATACTGCCATCTCATTCTGAAATTAAAACCAAATCAAGCCAATATTAAATGAAGAGCTGGAAAATGTAATAGCATTCTTTGTGTTCTTCCACTTTGCAGTGGGTGAAAAGCAGCCATAAAATATGGAAGACCTACAGTGAAGTGCAGGAGCTCAGGCCAGCAGAGCGAGAGGAGGTGTTGGGTGCCCAGCAGAGGTACCGAGAGCTCAGGGGCAGAAGCTTCAGGCCAGCTCAGGAGCCAGCCCTGCAGCACCCAGTGGATCTGTCACACCTGGGCCCCTGCCCTCCCACTGCATCCTTGGTTCCACCATCACCCAGGTTTGATACACAGGTACCTACAGCTAGCTCGGCTGTGCTGAAGTCCTACGGAATTATTTTATATGAATCGATGGGGATTTTTTTTCTTTGAGCAAGGAGGTTAAAAAAGGAGGGCAGTTGAGAAGTGACCACAAATGAGACAGCTGCTCTGGCTGTAATGCTGCCATAAACCCACCCTCCATAAATTTCTGTTTAATCAAACAGAAATTCAGAAAGCAGAATCAGTACAAGGCTCATGAGGACTGTCTCATGGTAAGTTCAGTTTACTGCTGTAGATGGAAGTCAAGTCTACCACATTTTCTTCTATACCTCTCTTTATTTCACAGAAATAAAAACAGGGATTTTTTTTTTTTTTTCCGCAATGACTCCTTGAAATTCTCTAATTGCTATTGCAAAATTCCACACTGGCAGAAGCCATGAGCTTTTGCCCATGATAGTCACTACAAGCTTTCATTTCAAGAGGGTATATAACTTCTTACCTCTGTCTCGTTGATCCCAACGACGACAAAGAGGGCTGCGTACTGTCGATACACCAGCTTGAAGTCCTTGTACTCGATGAAAGAGCACTGGGCAGAAGCAAAAGGGGTCAAATCCAGCAGCTGCCATGGAAGCACAGCACCAAGTGCTCCAAGAGCCAAAGCGTTCACGTTCAGAAAACCCACAAAGCAACGGATTTCCCAAGATCCACCGAATAGTTTTGACATGACAAAAAAAGAGTAGGGTAACTACTGCACAAAACTTTCCATCTCCTGGCAGAAAACGTGCTACTACCGTTTCCATTTTAAATGGAACAACTGGAACATGCAGTGGCTTGTTCGGGGTTATAAGGCAGAAAATACTGCCCCTACACTTTCATTTGGAAGCACTTCCAAAAGAGACAACCTGAGGGTCATTTTCACATTTAAAAAATGATCTGTATTTTTATATAAAATTTAGAATATTAGACTTTTGGACCCAGGAGGGAAATTCACATCTTTCCCAGCCGGACAGGAGCCAGCAGATGGTGCTGTGAGATGCTGCTTTACCAGATGGCGCCTCCGGGGTTTTTTTTAACTATCATTTTGAAATGGCAGCGTCCAGTTAGCTCTTTTGGGGAAACTGCTGTTTGGAGATGCTCTTGCAAGAGCAGTACAGAGGAGGTTAATTTCTTTAGCCACTGTCAATCTGTGACCTTTCAGGAACTGATGTTCTTTCTGAGGTTTTCTAGAATGAAATATGTGAGGACCACTGTTCAGGACACATGTAATTAATAAAGCTGAGTTCAGAGCAGAACCCAAAACCTCCACTTCCAGTCCAAGTCTATTTTTCCTCCAATGCAAGGCAATGTGCTCAGAAGTTTTTCTAAGTTTGGTGCTTTTTGCAAAGAACCAATGGCTCAATTAAGTGAGCGATGAAAATCTCAACTTTCATGTAAGAAATTTGCCAACTTGAGTTTTCTGACTTTTTGCAGAAAGTGTGTACACTTTTTTTGAATAAAAATGCCTAATACAGAGGCCTAAAAAATTGTGCTTCTACAAAAGCCCTGTTTTAGACAATATTTTTATGATTTGGAACCCTCTCTCCTAAGTTTTTTGTTTAAGCTTGGAGCTGTCAGTACTGTTCCTACTACCTTCTGGCAAAGCAGCAGTAAGATCTCTATCAATCTCTACCAGACAAGCAATAACAGGATAAAATAAATTCGTCCTGGACTCCTGAGCTGCTTCAAACAAGCAGGAGGAATCTTCATGACAGTGATACACAAACCTCCAAAATCTCTGTAAACCTCAGAAAAATCATTTTGTTCAATGCAGAATAACAGTTGAACTGACTGAACCCATAAGCTAAACCCACAATCTTTCCCTTCGTGGGTACAAATGAAATAATGACCTGCAGTGGAAACTGATGTGCTTACAGAATTATGGGCGTGAAAGATGTGAGATGGTGATAAAATGAAATGGCTGGGGGAAATCTACACAACTTACCTGATCTTTTGAACGAGAGAGACAGTTTTTGATTACTTCAGCTTCCAGCATTGTCCGTTTATTAATTTCCACATGCTCATAATACCTGGAGAGCCTTGTTTGGCCTTGTTTGTTTACCATAAGAAAAAACTTTATCATCTCTTTTTTTGTTGATTTCAGCAGTAGATTTGAATGTGAGGTGTAGGAATCAAAGAGAATATTTCTGTGAGGAAAAACAAAAGTAGTACACATAGGAGTTACGAAAGATTTCCTAAAAGGTAGCCAGCCCAGGGAGAAACGTATTTAAGACTGAGTTTATTGCCAAAACATAGAATATAGGAAAAAAAAAATAATCTTCTGCATGCATCCCATGAGTAAAGCTCCATTTTTTCCCCCCATAAATAATCACGAACTATCTAATCAATAATAACTTTTACATTGCCAGAGAAGTTCTTTGTAGGATTTGGGGAATTGAAGGGGTAAACAATTATTTTTTCAAAACTCTAAATCTACTCATCCTTTTCTTCCCATATGCTGATTTGAGAACATGATCAGAAATTTGTCCAATACCAAAACATAAGAAAAACACAGCTCATAAGAGCAAAATTGGCCCACGAGTGCTTTTTTTCCTCTCTTCTTTTTTTTTTTCTCTGACTTGTATTTAAGAATTTCATTCATACCAGCAGATTGAGGGGAGAGAGGACAAAAGGAAGTGCACGGGCCACAACACATGACCAGGTCTTCCATGCAGAATGGAAGCCTCCTAAATATCTGGGTATCCAAGGAAGTCCAAGCTGAAAAAAAGGTGTCAGGAATCCACAGGACAATACAGTGTAGCTCTTTGTGTAAAACCAGTGTATCTTCCTGCAGAAAAGAAAAAGGGGAAAAAATGCAAAAACCAAACTAGGTCACTGAGGCAGGAGCCTCAGACATTGAAGTAGATGCTGACTTTTTGTAACAGGCCAGCTGCAGAGCTGCTGCCTCATATTATTAGCAACTTGAATAAGTTGGCTGTGTACCATTAATGGGTGATAACATCCACATCTTTCGTGACAGCGATACAGAAAATCCTAACATGGTGTGCTGACATTAATTATTGCTTACTTCTGATTTGTATTGGTCACCTAATTATTTTCTGAAAGAAAAGCCACCTCTGTTATCACCACTTGGATCTCAAGAAAGTGATCCTGTTTTCCTCTGTGTGCTGTGCTTTACTCCATATGCAAAGATGTTTAGATTTCTACACTAAATGTGCCTTCACTAATTACACTTGATGCTGAGAATTCATTTCCTAACTCAGTGATACCTCCAGGGAACCGGAGTCCAGGACCAATCCTTGGGACAAGAGAAGCTGTTTGGAATCGTGACAGCCTTGGAGCTTCCTCCCCTCCGCCCGGCACGCTGAAGTCTCTTCAGGTGGAGAACAGGAGCGCACTTGTGTTGATTCCCTCCCACAGGGGAGTCGGGGACCACAGGTCAGCGCTGCTCCGGTGCTGCACGCGGCTCGTCCACGGCACCCCAGGCTTCTGATCAGCACAAGTGGGTCTCTGAGAAAGAATGAACCAGGTAATTAAGACAAAAAAGGGGCCCAGTTGGAAATATGTAAGAGGATCGTCACTGCCGGAGGGCAGCTCAGGCTGACACTGTGACTGGATGGGGGGAGTACCATCGAGACAATCTTTTCTGTGTTCAGTATCTAGCTCTTTCCCCCCGCCCTGCCCCGTTCTATTTCATGTTGCTGCTTGAAATTAGAGTTGTGATAAGAAGACGTCTTAATATTCTGAGGTTAAACAGTGAGATGACTTGGTCAGTTTTTGATACAAAACTTCCATGAAGTAAGGATAAGAATGAAAGGACTCCTTCCAGCTCAGAATGAGGCCCTCTCCCCTGAGGCTGGACTTGTCTGAAGATATTCCAGTGGGAGCTGAGAATGGGGACAATAAAACTACCCCAGGAGCACCGACAGAGCCCTCGTACTTTGAGTTACTGTTAAGCAATACACAACAGCAGAAAATACAGAGAATTTATACGTATGAATCCTATTGCAGGATTGCCCTCTAATCCCAATTATTCCTTTATTAACTTAATCTTTCTACGTGGTTAATCCCTTTCTGATGCTATGACTGTTGTATCTGCATAGATTCTTATGAGTGGCCTGGATTGTTTTACATCTGAAAATACTTCAGACCAGAGATATTTATTTTTTAATCCTCACAAATGCTCTTATCCAGAATAGATATTAAAAAAAATAATCTAAAAAATAAAAAATCATGTTGTAATGGAGGTAGAACCACAGCAGTACTCACATGTATTATCTGTAATTTATGAGACAATCATTATTAGCAGTATTAGAACAGGTGATTAATATCTGTAGAAAAGAGGTTCACTGGTATCACCAGTCAGTTCTGTATTTTCCCACCAGCCCCAAAGATAGTTTCCAGAAATTTTGCTCATTTAAACAGTAGCACAAGAGCACAGTTTTGTGCAGAAACACTGGAATAAATTTACATGTGCAAATAGTATTTAAAAAAAAAAATACAAAAAAGCGTGCAAGCATAGCTGTGGAGTCTGAGAATAATACCAGGGTTATAAATATCTTAAGGTTATTTTTTTTTTTTTAATTTCCTTTAAACATAATTCTGAAAAAAAAAGACACTTGTAGAAATAAAAACCTTTTCTTGCACAATTTCGGCCAGAAAAAAAGGGAATTGCTGAGTTTTGTTTCTAATAGTTTATTCCTCCTTTCATCTTGGCTTTATTTTTAATGTGTTGTCTGAGTTTTGCATATAAAAGATGTAAAGAAACGTGTGAAGAAGTACACAGAAACAAAAAGCATCTCTGTGTGTGTTGCTGGGTGGAGAAATTCCCAGTCCTTTGTCAGATTCTACCTCTTTGAGAAGCTACCTTTCATGACCAGTAATCAGTACTCAACTTAAGAAAGCTCCTTTTCTTCTGCTACAACTCTTCCCTGCTTTTTCCGTGCGCCTGCACACGGGTATCCACGCACATCCACACAAATTTCCATGCTTTTCTGCATACAGAACCACGTGGTTCAAGGGAATTGGTGGCAAGAGGCAGGCTTTTCATTTCTCTGCCATTATTTTGCTCATTTTAGTAATGACAAGACATTACTATCTGAAGGCTGTTTGTCAGAAATGAATAGGCCGTCTCATTCCAGGTCACTGGACAACTATCTACATCACAAACGCGCTTCGGAACGGAAGAGTGGAAGGGACTATCGAGATCCTGATGGGCTGTCACGGCTGGCTCTCCCCATCACAGTCAACCATGCATTAGAAATTGCGTCCAGAGCAGCCTACGCTCTGTGCTTTGCACCTACCCCACCTGCAAAACACCCGCCAAACTCTCCGGCAGAACGAAGACTCCGCAGAAATGGAAACCTCTAAAGGTATCGCTTGGGGAAGGTGTAAAAAAAGTCTTGAAATTGCAAACTTTCCTTCAAAAGAAATCACCATCCGGAACGATTGAGTAGCGCTCTCCTGTGTTTCTTTTACAAGTTATCTCATCTGCAAGGATAACCCGGCAGGCACACAAAGGACATGCAGCTTCAGCGCTGTGATTTCGGTGTGCGCTGTTAGGCCGTGTTGGATCTCACCCTCATCAAAGGATCTCTCCCAGATAGTATCTGTGAGAGAAAACCGATACCTTGCTTTGCTTGGGTGACTCACAAGAGACCGACTGACGGAGTATGTCATCGCTGGTGACTTACAGTAGGGTGGCTTTAACTCCTTCCTAACTCGCACACACGCGGAAGAACAAGGACCCTCCATTATGAAGAGAAAGGCTTGATCTGACTGCCCCAAGCAGGCGACTCCTGCCTTGCATTTCAAGACCAACTGAGACCCGCCAGGTTGGCTTCTAAGTGCTGAAAAAGGAATCCTGATGGTTCAGGAACTGCTTGCAGGAGACACCTCAAAGTGAGCTGTGCCCGTGCATGACTCACACTCCTAAGTGTTTGTCTGGTGAGATCTCTTAGGGGCAAAGCCTGCAATACCTGTTCTGCCCATAAAAAGGGCTTAAGTCTCCAGCACAGGCAATCCAGCAGCGATATAAAACATCTTAAACATAGTTTTAATGACTCCTCCGGTAGATACAAGCACTGGACATTCATTTATATTATCCAAGATTTCACCAATATTTCTACATACTCTTGACACAGAAATTGTAAAAGAAGAACCACAAGCTGAGCTTGAGACCTCTGGCCCTGGTTATCATTCACGGTGGATGTGTCTCTCCAGCTAAAACCACTCCAGTCAATGTCCACAGATTCAGAAGCTTTTTAGTTATTGTGCTGTCACAGTGTTTTGCAAAATTCTAAGGCTCTCTGCTAAGATGTAAGTAAGAGATGAAATCTAGCGAACAAGAAATGCAGGACTGTTTTTACAGAAGTGCTTCACCAAGAGTTAAAAATAAATGTTAAGAGAGAACTATAAGCAAATCATTTACTGCACTAACTCTGAAGAAGTTTGTTTTCTGGATGCAGAGGTCTAATGGGACTTTATGTGTGTACTAAATGTAGGCCAAAATGGGTTAAACTGGAATTAAGGCATTAATTGGAATTTAAAAATGGCTAAATGGCAGTTGACAGCACAGGAACAAATCTTTTTGAGATATATATTTGTCTATTGAGTTTCCTAGCTATGAATTTATTCTGGAAAGGAATGCAGCAAATGAGGACCGCTCACATCATCAGTACCTTGCTCTGACCATGGACAAGGCTGCAGTAAAAATCACATGCAGTGTTAACAAGATTTATCAGTCACAGTAATTTTTTGTATTCTAGGTCTTGCACATTATAATTTAGCCAAAGATGAAACAATTATGTTTATGTGACTTTAAAATAAAATACTATGATCAACTTTAGGATCAGGGATTTTAAAAAAGCAACCTTATTAATCTAGGGAAATCAGGGAGGAAGGAAAGAGTAAAAAAAAGCTTTCCTCTGTTGTGGGGTTGTCAAAATGCTGGCTGAATATAGTAACAGAATTAAACTGCAGTAACTCCCTTATACTCAGGAATGAGGCATGTCCTGTAAGACTGGAGCTAAACAAAAGGCTAAACTGGTTATGAGGTAAGTCTTAATTTTTAGTAATGATTTGATACTGTCAGTAGCTAATGAAAAAAAAAAAAATCAGTTGAGGTGGAAAGGAGTGGGATTTAGATTGGCTAATCTGTATGGAATCAGGAAGACTAGTACAAAATTTAAGTGGGAAATAATTTAATGGAGAAAAAAAAAAAAGGAAGGACTGGATAAACCAACTGAAATATCAATACACACCTGAAGAGAGATGAGTAGAGAAAGGAAACACCAGCACTGAGACAAGTGGTATTTATTTTTTCAGTAATTAACAGAATTCCAGGTCTGTCAAGAATGAGCCCTGTTCAGGAAAGTATCCATTTTTTACTGAAGGAGTACAGCAAATAAATATTTTGGAGAGAGGCAGAACCAAGTCCTACCTTGCTTACAACGGGTGACCTACAGATCATTTCAAATAGGATGTGATGTTATTTTGCAAACGCAGTAGTTTGCAACTGGTGTAATTCCACTGTGTCCAAAATACAGCATCAAACACGGCTTTGCTATCAGAGATAAAACTGAATCAGATAAAATAAACCAAAGGTTGCAAAACCTTCCTCAGGCGGAGAAGGCTTTTGAACCGCAAGCACCGTGCACTTTCCCTTCTCACCAAGGAGGGAACACATTACACACACGCCTTACCACCGAGATACCATGAAAATTACACTAAAAAAANGTAAGATACAAAAAAAAAAAAAAAAAAAAAAAAAAAAAAAACGAAAAAAAAAAAAAACGACAAAAAAAATCAGCCAACTTCCGGAGACACACCATAAATTTAAGGAATCTATTCTAAAAGTTATCTCCTTGCGGGGCCAATTCAGCGCAGAGTCTGAGAGACTTGGGCGTTTGGACTCCCGATGCGTCCTTTGCCGCCGCTCCGGGAAGCGGAAGCGGCCCCGGGCCCGGCAGCGATCCCGGGGACCCTCCCGAGGCCCGGCCTAGGCCGCCTCCCGGCACCGCTTCCGCTTTTCACCCCAGAGCGCTCGGACCCCGCCCGGGCGCCCTGC
>VWZK01013992.1:429643-467606 GCA_013396935.1 Baryphthengus martii | reverse complement strand
TGCTGACCCTCCTCCCGCCCGCCTGCGGCTGGGCGAGCTGCGCCTTGACAGCTGCGATCGTCTCCCTCGGCACAATGACTCCGGGGCTCTCCGGGCCTCTTCAGCCCCGAGTGCCGGGTTGTGGGGAGGAAGAGCCTCCGGGGCTGGCAGGGCCGGCGGCTCCTCGAAGCTCAGGGAGCGGTTGCTTTGGGGGGCTAAAGAGGCAGGAGTGGCTGCCTCCCCTCCCTCCCTCCCTAGCAGGGAGAGCGTGAGGAAAAGGGTGTTCGGGTAAATCCTAGGTGGAGGACTTGGCCAGGCGCTTTGGTTTGACACAGGTCGAGCGTGTGCGCGCTTTTTCTACCTCCTTTCTTCGGAGGTTTCCGATGGGAGAAACAACGGCTTAAGAATAGCCAGGAGTTAATGGGTCAGCAGCGTGGTCGTTTTAATAGACGTGAAAGTACAAACTTCGTCTCGGGAACAGCGATTCAATAGCTCTTCAGGGTAGAGAGCAAGTGTTGGAGTTCCAGCATAGATCTCTTGCCATTGATGTTTGGGTTTGGTAATAGAAAGGATACTTCCACTAATTACATTTGCATCTAAAAATCAAACCAATTTTTTTTACTATTACAAGTTCATGTAGTGATTACAAAATCCACTGAATGTGAGGTATCCGTCTAGAGGTCGTTATTCTTTTATAGAACAGAAATGTAGACAATAACAGTTAAAAGACTTTGCTTTTTTTTTTNTTAAAAAATTTTTTTTTTTTTTTTTTTTTTTTTTTTTTTTGTATTGAGTGAATGCTTACTGCCTTGGAGGGAGATTCCATCAAATTGCACTGTATTTAGAGTTTTTCATAGCAGGCTCAAAGAGCAGCCAAAGTTTGCGAAGTATTTACATTCAGATTTCAAAACGACTGTACCTGAGCCTGGGCAATTCTTTCAGAACTTCTCAGCTCTATAATAAGCATGTCATCTGCACTATTTGTGTTACAACTATAATTAAGAAAGGAATTTTAAAAACCACCGAGGAAAACAAACTCTTTCCTTCCCTTACTGCCTGTGTTACCATTTTAAGCCCTTGTGGAATGGTTGTTTTAAAAATCAGTTTGGTGGACACTGGTGGGCATTTTTAGCGTCTTATTTGTGAACATAGGGCTATATTCCTTAGTGCCATTCCTTAGCAAACAAAACCATCTTGAAATATTTCGGTTTATGTATAGGCTTGTTACTTTAAAACCAAGTGCTGCGTTCTGTACTCTGATGTAAAGCTGAGTTCAGAGACTTTGGAAGGTCTTCCTGACTGAACAAGTGCTCCTGTGAACTCACGTAGCCTCTGGACACCGTGATGTATCCTTGCCAAGTCTGCAGCTTTTGTTTGTAATTGCTGTTTGTCATCCATGACCGCACTGCTTCAGTTGCGTGTTTCTGAAGGCTCTGTAGTGGTTCTGCCCGGGGTGGCTACACACGTGTTGATTTGCTCTACCTCGTGTGTGCACCGGGTCATGGGGCAGAGACAGCAGAGTCGCTGCCCGGTGCCCGCACGTGAGGGTGGTCTTTTTATAACTTTAGACTCCCAGGATAGCAGGAAGGGAGGACGTTACACTTGGATTTGAAATGTCAACCTGTACAGTGCTGAAAACTGACACAGGAATGTGTTAACAGTTTGGCAAGAGATGCGCTTAACGCTTTCGTCTTCTACGACTCAAATTGTCAAGTCCCAGTATATTCAGAGGCCGATGAAGCCTTAATAGTTTGGGACCCCCTCCCAAAAAAAGTTACGTCCAGTGAAGCCATTGAGAGTGTTACTCATTTGTGTGATGCTATGTTCAAGTGTGAGATTTTTGATGGTTGAGGTGCCCTGGATTGAAGGGGGAGGGGAAATATTGTAGCATGGCAATAGATAATTACTATGGAAGTATAAGACTTGGGTGGTTTAGATGCCGGTTTGGATGGTTCACCTCGTGCAGGTAATTTCTTCCTTTTTTTTTTATTGTGACAGGAAACTCTCCAAACGTTGTTTCTCTCTGCTGGCAGTTACTAGTTCTTCCAAAGTTAACTCAGTAGCTTTGCAAATGATACTTTTTAAAAAGTGTAGGGAAAACGAAATGACTTAGCAATATGTGTGGTTTCATTTACCTGTTCTGAATTTATGGCTTTCATTCTTGCAAAAAATAAGATTCTTCCTTATCTCTGGTATGAAATTAATGAGACTCCTGAGTCATTTCCCCACCCACCCACCTCTTTTATTTATTTTTTTTCCTCTATAGTTCAAGTGGCAGGAAGAGTTACCCATCCCTTGTAAGAGTGCTGTTTGCATACAGGAGTGATGATGCAGGGAGAGACGATTTGCAGTAACAGTTTAATCTTTCATGGATCTTGGAATGACCTTCTTGGTCTGTTGTTCTACCTGTCTGGAGGACACATTTTTATAATTCAGGTGCACATGACCTCATTGTCTTGGGGTTTATTCCACAACCATGAGGACTGAAAAAGTGTCTTAACCCTTTGGCTCTGAAGAAGTCCTGTACTAGCAGACTTCAGTCTACATTCAAATTAGACTTCTGAGTTGTAAACATTCATAATTTTACACTTTCTCTTCCAGCTGTTCAGGAGCATGGCAGTTCTGCCTGGATGCAGAAGCGAAGCAGCACAATTATTTGCCAAATTGCATACAAATCGGTATCAAGTACGGAAATGTCAAATAACAGAGTGCAGTATTGGAACGGGAGTAGATTAGATTTTTTTTTTTTCCTTTCACTTGTAGCAGTGGCTGCCACAGTAACTTGTTTAGCGTTTCCTCGCTGCTGTGTTGAAAGGAAATAGTCTGGCCTTGCAGAAGCGGTTGATCCCTTGAAGTACCAGTAGGCTGGGTCTGTTCTCCAGGCTGTGAGCTAAGAGAGTGATTTTTCTCTGTAACGATGTTGTGTAATTGTCACTGTAACTTTGATCTGTCAGTGTAATGACCTTGATGTCAGTAGCTGTTACACTGGGATAAATTCAGTCCATGTTTTCCAAGAGGTTTGTGAAATTTTCGAGGAGTTATAGCAAGCCTATCCTGTTGGATGTTAGGTATTTGTGGGAAATAGTTGTTTCCTTTAGAAGGGAAGTGGTTCCGTAGTCTTGTAAAAGAAAAAGAACCATAGATGGGAAACACTTTGGAGATGCGCTACAGAAACTCTGAGAGGTGATAAACTTGTGTCAAAAAGGAGTATCGTGGCAAAACTTGCAGCTTTTGGGGGAAGGGCAGTAGAGTTCCGCTTTCTTTTGGGGCTTAGAGGCTGATAATGCCTGGCTGAAATGAAGGTCTCAGCTGTGCGCTTTCTACACCTTTCCTGAACTTAGATGAAAATGAGATTGAGTACTCTCTGATCCTTCAAAATCACACAAGAACGTACCGAGAGAGAATTAACTATAGATGCTACTTTCAAATGTTTTAATGAATAGGAAGAATAATTAAGAAACGAAGACTCCGAATAAAGTATATACAATTGCAATATAAGCAGCTTGCGTGCTTTTCCCTCAAATGGGCATGAAGATTAATATGATCATCAATACATTTTTCTGTCATATAAAGTGATAGCTTTAGTGACATACAAAGTTCCTACTTTATCTAATTTTACAAATACTCTTTTCCCTGACTGTTCTGTGACTTTACAGGAGTATTTTATCTAACGTTTTGTGTTCTTTACATAAGTGTTTAAAAAAACCGACAAACAAAACAGCCTTCAGATTTTACTTCTCTTTTCTCGGTTTAGCTTGGTCTGGGGTGGGTTTTTTGTTTTGTTTATTTGTTTGTGGGGTTTATATTTATTTCTCCTAGGGGATGGAGAGCAGCTCATTAAACTTTGGGAACCTCATAAATACTGCTCATTCTTAAAAAAAAATAAAATAAAAAAATCAACCAAAACCAACCAACCAACAAAACCCTCAAAACACGACCCCAACAACAAAACAACCAAACCAAAAAATACCCTACCACCAGAAAAGAAACCAAACCCTGTGTACTTTCCTGGGAATCTTTCCGATTTGAGATGATTTATCTGCATTAGGTATTTTACATGTAATTGTAAATATGTTAACATGTGTGAATGTGTTAATGAATCATGAACTAGATCAGGCCGTGTTCAAAGTGTAGATCCACTCCTCCAGTGTTTCAAAATTTCCAAAGCTTCAGCATTTACAAAGTGTAGCAAGAATCAGCTGCTGAAATATGTGGCTGTATGTAGCTTGTTTGACTTTGCAGGTTTGAAAGGGAGATACTGCTGGGAGTGTTTCTCTCAAAGTTGGAGGGAAATGATTTTTTTTTTGATAGGCTTCACCTTGCTTGTGGCAAGCAAATAATTCGTTTAGATAGATTGGAAGTGAAAGAGGTTCTGAGGGTTGCAGAATGGTCATTGGTTTAAGGATAGAATCGGTGTGTCCCAACAACCAGGAAGCATGAAGGAAAATGAAGTATTTTTTAAAAAAGCCCTGGCTTTTCAGGAATTAGTGGAATTTTTGTGCAGATACTAAAATGTTATTGGGTCAAAAAGGCTTTGGATGAGTTAATGGAAGAAATGTCCCTGGGGGTGTGTAAACTGAAAGATTCTGCGTCTGGCTCAGGATACTTTTGATTTACAAGTTTTTGGAGATTTGGAATGTTTTCTGAGGTTTATTCTTCTGTTTTTTTGCTGCTGCCGTGGAGCTGCCTGTTTGCCTGTGGTTAGAAGTGGCATACTGGGGTTAGAGATCTGCTGGTCTGACCAGACAGAGCCCTTCTTACATTCTCGTGACCGGTGAGGTAACTTTGAAATGCTCTGGTTTGATGGTTTGAAAATACACTTAGTGCTGTTTTGATACTGTTTTGCTTAAATAACAAACCCTGATTGATACCAGGGGCATTAATTGTGATGGAACATGCGAAGGTTCCGGGCAGGAAGCGCAGATGCTGCAGCTGTGAAACGCACAGTGTATTTGAACCGGGCGCGTTGTTTATTGATTGTATTCTAGCTGATTAAAGTTGGGAAATACGCATAAATGATAAACTGCTATTTTGTTGGGTCTTACAGGTGTATCTCAGTATTTATTACGAGATTAAGCTTACCCACCTCCTAAAAAAAACCCAAGGGATACTTAATCAACACCGACCGACAATAAAATCAAGGAGGTTGTAAAAAGTCGATCACCATTCTTATTTGTAAATGCCGTGAGGTGTGTGGGTAATCTATGAATCTGAAACGGCTCACTTCTGTTCCTGCAGGCTCTTAAGGCCCTTGCTGTAGCAGGGGTGCAGAAGAACCTCTTTGTACGAATAAATGATGTTTATTCACATAATAAAGCGTTTGACTATTTAATGCTTGGTTTTGTCATGAAACTTTTTTCAGTATAAAGTAGCTTACATTTAGAAATTGAAAACGGGAAACTTCGGTTCTTGTTTCGTTTTTTCTAAGCTAATGGTGAAAGCAGCTGCGTATTTTGTGGAGTTAAGTCCCTTTTTCAGTCTAAAGCACTGAACTCGGAGGTGTGTGTAGTTTGAGTCGAGGGCAATTAGACATAATCAAGGGTTTCCCCACTGGTTTTCCATCAGTTGTTTAGTCAACTGTGTTAGAGGCAGAATGCCTCTGGTAGAACTTTAGGTTCCTGTTTAGTTCAAGTCAAAAGTCTGTTCTTCTGTGTGTGTAGGGATAAATCCTGCCTTCCTCATGGGCTTCTTGGCAAGGCTTTCAAATTGAAAATGTGCAGGGCTGCTTCCTTTTTGTGGATGAATAAACTCTGTGGGAAGACCTGATCTGTAAATTAAAAGGTGACTGCTGTATAGCAGAGCTTGCCCTAAAAGATACGCAGACAGATTTGGAGTAAGGAGATTTCTTGACATGGTTCAAGGTAAATGGGAATTGGGAGATTTTCTCCTGTGGAGAGAAGGCAGGTACATTGTTGGTATTTAATTTCTTTCATTATAACATTGAGATACTGTGTGTGGACTCTAAGGGATTAGAGTATTCCTCAGAAAAGCTCCCCAGTGTTTTCACTTTTCTGTTTATGCCTCATTCTTCCAATTATACTTTTTAAACAGTTGATTTAAATCTTTACTATTCTATGTAATCTTCTTGCAGTAATCACCTCAAAGAGGCAAAACACAATATAATAACGCAGGACGTGGAGTTGGATAAAGATCCAGGTAGAAATACCTGGATAGCTGTGAAGTTTGTGTACGGGGAAGATATCGATCGGTGTAGTAGTTGTGTAATTTTTTCTGGAATATTGTTCCTAAATAACTCCCTTCTATCAACATGAGATAACAGTGTTTTGAGTGTGTAATAATTGCTCTTTCATAATTACTTATTTGGAACAAAGTCACTCTTACTTAAGCAGTGCCCAGCACTGTTATTTCATAACCGTTGCTCTGGTGAGGTTTTCTTTTTGATAGAGCCTAAAAGTACGTGGCAGATAAGTTATATAACACTTCTCAGGGAAGAATTACTTCGGCTTTTTAAACACTGGAAATGTATGTTATTAGTTTCGCTGCCATCACACCTATGCATGTTTAATGGATTTTTTAAGAAATCTCACTTTGGGTGTTTGTTTTTTTTTCTTCTTTGGATGATGTGTCTGGTGGTGTAGTAATTGCTTTCATGAAAGTAGGTTTTGAGCTAGTGGTGGGTGTTCATTCCTTTGTCATTTAAGAAGTTGGGAAAAGGTGATAATGATCTTTTTTTGTAATTGCTGGAGAGAATGGTTGAGGAAGTTGGATCCTCTGCTGACTGAAGAAATCTCCAGGACAAATGTATGGCCTGCAAGAGCTTTCTTTGCAGATCTGATTTTTTTTGACACTCGGACTGTTTTTGAATTATCCCTAAGGAACGGGCCAGCAGGATATTGAGTTTAACAATATCTCATGACTTCACTTGTGCAACTTCAACAGGTAGTAAGAGCTAATTATGAAGTTTGTTGTTCTTTGCGACCAGTTTTGAAACTACAGCGTGAATTCAAGCAGTCTGTGGGGTTTTCTGCTGCTATAAGATTTTTATAGCGGCAGAAATATAAATATATTATATAAAAATGGCTGATTAGAGGTAGCCTGCTGTAAGCAGTTTTCTGTGTTCAGGATGAATTGCACTGAATGTTACTGAGAGACGAAGTGCATTCTTAGCCATTTTGAAGGTGTGCTGTGAAACTCTGAAAAACTGTGCTGCACTGAATCCTGATCCTGAAATAGAGAACAAACATCAGAAATTCCAGATGCCTGAAGTTCTTTATTTCTTTTTAAAATGGTTCACTTGCTGTAAAGTTTCTTCCATTTGCTCACCTTGATTTCTCTTCACTGAAAATATGGTCACTCCTTACCTGATACCAAATCTGAGATTGATGATCAAATAATACTTCTATAAGGAAAAAAAAATAAAATAAGAACAACCAAACACCACCATCACCCCTGCCTCCCTTGGCTTTATACCAGTGACCACTATAAGAGAATGCTTGATTCTAGTATTTAACTCAAAACTGCTTCGATGTAAAAAATAAAAATCTCAAAGTAGAGTTTTCCAGGTGAATGCTACAATCTTTTCCTTGATACTAAGTTTATCAACAGGCAGCTTCAGTACATCTGCGTGTGTTTCAGATACCACAGTAGAAAACAAGAAGTGTTAAGTTTCTCTCTTTAATTGGCAGTTTAAAAGAGCTGTGAAACTAGAATTGTTTGCTTTCTTTGAGGGTAAGGTGCTTTAACTCCCAGACCGAGGGGTGCAGGACCAGAATCCTGGGGTGTACCTTGAGGCCCTTGGAAAGCAGAAGATCCTGCTTGGGGAGACAGAACTTTCAGAAGTATTTCAGGAGAACATGTAAACATATGTAAAAGTTTTAGGAGACTTACTCTGTTTCACAGCTTTAGCAAGATTGGTGCAGTTGAATTGGTAGAAGGCAGGATGAGTGGCTGTGTTAACTTGCTGATAAAGTCCTCTCAGTTAGAGAGCATTGGTTGGCACTGCGCTGGGCCAGGAGGCTGGATTAACAGTTGGGAGGTGCAAAATACCTGGTCCTTGTCAACTTTCTGTGATGCCTCCCTTAAAACGCTTTATCAAACACTAGCATTTTAACCATCTTACTCTTGGTTTTCCTAACTTTCATTTCCATGAACTTGGTTGTGTCTGAGTTCGCTGTCGTCAGCGTTGGTAGTGCCTTAGTGATGTAAAGCTCTTTAAGCTCTGTAATAATGTATTATTCTACATATGTATAGACAACTTCTTATATTCTAGCTCGAACACTTGAGTAGTTTTTGCTTTCCTCTGTTCCTTGGGAATGTGGGTTACTGACCTACAGCTGATGAATGTGGACATAAGTGTTCCTCACTTGAACAGTCTCAGTCGGTTCAGGTCACTGTGTTGACAGTCTGCTGCAGATTACACTTTCCCCTTCTAGATTCCTAAATAATAAATAGAAGTTCCTGGTTTTGGAAAGGAAATGTACGGTCTTGAGGATGTTTACCACGCTGTGAGTTTTGCTTCACTTTCTGCTCTGTAGTGATTGTAAGGACCTGCCACGCTACAAATGGTACAACTTAACTCTGATTTCTGTGCTACAACTACTAGTACTTATATAGGGAGTGAGTTTAATATTCTTAGTTCTGTTTATTAGTAAGTGTTTAATGAAGCTCTTCATTATTAGCTGTATAACATAACAATGAAACTTCATCTTAATAGAACAATGCACCAGTAGGGTGATGTTGACAGTCAAGATATTTTTGATCTTCAAATTAAAATCCTGTGTTTTGGTGTTACCGTCAGCGTACAGTTAGCCTCACTGCTTGTAGTGGCGACCTTCGTGGAAAGGAAACTTTTTTGGTAGCTTAGATGTGTTCCAGAAAACGCCCAGCACTTTAAAAGACTATATGTGAATATTTCTAGCTAGAGACAAGCCGAGGTGTGTAGCTATTTTTTGGTTTTTGAAAGATGTTACTTGCAAAGCTCAGGCATTTGGGAGAAAGGTGGAAAAAAATAAATGATAGTGACAGACTGAGAAACTGCATCTGGGGATGAACTTGTGCTGAAATAAACACGCTGAGTTGCTTTGCTCCAGAACTGCTGTGAGTTTCCTGCTAAAAGAAGAGCATAAAACCCCCTGAATGATATGTGACTTTCTAAGTGGGAGCTATAAATACAGGAATTGGGAAGTGATTTTCGTCTTGTGATCTGTGCAGAACTGGCAAGGTCAACATTGCAATATAATGTCCCATTCTTTAGCAGTGATTTTGAAAAGAATGCTGAAAATTTGACTTAACAATTTGAGCGCTGGAAATAACATCTTGAAGAGTGATCCGTTGCTGGCTAATGAAACAGAAGTCTGAGAGGTAGTCTTATTAAGTGCCTCCCTGGGTTTTAGATACATTTAAATTAAAAGCATTTGAAGTAGAAAAGTCTTTGGTTTAAGGGGTATGACACAGCAAACTGGAAGTTCACCTTAAAAAAAGAAAATTATCCCACTGAGGGAGTGTAGGTAGTGTGACAGATCTATGTGTGAAGTTGGGTAACTGGTTTAATGGTTGTGTGGTTTGTTTTGTGATGGTTTTTTGGTGGGTTTTTTTGATTGATTTGGTTTTGTAGAACAGCCAAACAAATAGACAACTAGTGTAAAACATATTGAAATAGTTTTTGTACAGTGAAAAATTTATGAAAACTTTCTACATTAAGATGAACTATAAATGGATTCAAAATATTGTGCTCTTTCCATTATTTTTATTTAGGCATCATAATTAAAGAAAGAACTAGACCCTTGGAATAAGCTACTGAGAGAACTAGGAAATTTCTTTCTGTTTGGTTGTTGGGTGTGTGTGGGGGGGTGGTTTGAGTTTTTTGTTGTTTTGTTTTTTAAAACTTTCAGTTGTACTGAATCAAATGTATGAAGGTAGCTCAATTGAATGTGGTCCATCTGAATGTCAGACTGCTTTAATTGATCGTCTTGTCTTTGAAATCAATTTTATTTGCATCATTGTTAGGTCTGAAACATTCTTTTCTAGGTTCCCCCCCTCCAGTTATGCTGTTAGAGAAGATAGAAGGCTGTTGTTTTCCTTCTGGAAGACAGACTTTATAGATGCCTTTTTAGTTAACCGCACTGCTCTTTTGTAAAATTAAGTCTCCAGCACCTTGACTTCGAGTCACACGTGAATCTCTTAACTATATAATTGAAATAAGGGTTGCTACGTATTGCCTACTTTGGATAGTGAAAGCCTATTCTCCACGTGAAATTCCAGTAGAATCTGCGTGGGAAGATAAGTACACCCAGGCACACCACATGCACAGTTTGCTTGTTTGCAGTATCACTCCTTTGGCTTTGTGTTTTCTAATCCAATTAGAGAGCAAACTGCAGTAGTAAGCAGGAATTGCATCAGGAGAGTACTGTAGATTCATCTTGTGCGTTCTCAGGCTTGAATGGCTGTCTTCAGTGAAAAGGAAGCCAGTGCTATCCCTACCGTACCGGGTGAAACGGACTCATCATAGCAAGTTTCTGCTAAGAAAGAAAATGATCTCTTTGTTTTTTAACTAAGAGACCTGATCAGGTCCTCAGTAGCCAGTGTCAAAGTCGAGTCGTTTAGTAATTTGTTGGTGGGCTGTTGAATGTGCCTGTCCAGGGCTAGAAGCTGTTCTTGAAAAATTAAAATCCGAATAAAATGTACGAGAACCCTCGTAGTGTAAATTCCGAGACTCCTAAATACAAAATAATCCTGACCTTTCTTTAAGAAATTCTTACAGTTGCTCCGGTTGCACGGCGCTTTAGTTTGTGTTTTGCTGTCAGCTTGTGCTGGAAGTTAGAATCATTGCATAGCCTTGTGTGTACATCGCAGACCTATCTATAGCACCCTTATAGCTGTGGGTCAGTAATAGAGCGAGAAGACACAAGCATATTCAACAGCATATTTTGAATATATATATATATACATGAGAGTTTGGGTCTGGGCAGAGAACCACTTCAGAGACTTCCAAGTCAAGTGAAAATTTTTTAGGGATTATTTAACATTAGTTTACATAGAACATTTCATGAATAAACTGGCATCTGTGATGATGCTGAATGTCTTAAAAATACTTGCTGTGCTGTGGTGTCGTAGCTGTGATGGTCAAGAGTATTTCTCAGGTGGTTACAACACAATCCAGCCTGCGGTGACGGTGTGCTTTGCTGTTGCTTATCCCACCTGGTTGGACTCGGGCTCATCCACAAGCTCATCTGCGTTCATTAGCTTGTCCGAAAAGAAGATACTGCTCACAGGTTTTGCTTCCCTTAAGCATTTCTTACTGGAATAATATACAAAATGTTCCAAAATAGAGTGTTTCCTACGTAAACTTTCTATATGGTCTTGTTAATTGAGGGAGGGAGCACTTCACAGTTGATAGCTGGTGTTTTTGGCAAGAGTTCAGCTTTTGACAGTACTGTTGCAATTGTGTTGTGGATTTTTTTTTTTTTTTTTCCAGCACAGACATTTGGAAAATACCATGACTGAATCGATGTTTAAAATACAAAACTTCAATCGATTTCTTATCAAATAGTAAGAATTTATTTTCATCTGTGAAAAAAATACTAATTTTTGGCTGCTGAATGTGTCAAAGAAAGAATGTAGCATTTAGTCTGCAAAAACACTCGATGTTTGTTATGTCCTCTGTTTATTCCCAATATTTTATGAAAGATTGTGTGACTTTACAAAACTACTGAGCCAGTGAAAGTACTGTCTGTGAAAGAAGTGTTGAGGAAATGGATTTGTTAAGGTAGATGCTCTCAAGCTTTGCTGTGTTAAATGATAAAGAAATTTGGGATAATTGGTTTTTTGCTTGCTGTTGTCTTTATATGTTTGTTTTGTGTTTTTGTGGGGTGTTTTTTGTACGCCTCTTCATCTGGTAACGTGTCTGAGAGGTTTTCAGCAGAAATCCATTTTAGATGTTAGCAAAAGTGAACTTGAATGTTTGAATAGCGTGGCAAAGATCTGCAGGGTGGTTTGATAAAGAAACACTGACTGGAGGTGAATGTAGGATGTATTTTGTATTAAAATTTGGCATTGACCAATCTATGTATTGGCAGAGTAAACTGCACAACTCAGATTCTTGCAGTTTTCTGGTGATATGTGAAAGAATTTAACAGACTGTAGTAACATTTTTCTGCAAAAGGTATATGAACACTAATATTCTTATATTATCTGTTGGAAAAAAAGTGATGTGAAACCAATTAAAGTCTCATAGCAAGTCAGTTAAGAAAACAGATGTAGCATTCTTGGGTTTTATTTTACGTGACTTGATCTTCAGAAGTACATACATTCTTGAGGAAGGATACTTAAATTTTTCAACTAGTCCTAATTATAAAAGAGAATTTACATTTGTTTGCAGAGCTTTCTTAAATTGTTATTAGAAACGTGACTGCCTCAGAGTCTTGGGAGTTTGTGTTCAAACTTGTTTCCTAGATTATTCAGCCTGCTAAAGCAATGTGGTTGAAATATGCTGTCCAGACTCTTTGTAGAATAGTAAGTGTTTATAAGAAATTATTTTGCTGTTTATGTTTTACTTGGCTATTTCGTTGTCTTGAGCGATGGCATTCAGTTTGGTGTTTGAATGAAAGATTGTAATTTCTCAGTAGAATTAGATTGACATTGATGAAGATAGAATACCTTGGAGCTGTTCTAGGACCTCCAGGCATTCCTGTGAACTGTCAGTTGATTAAAGAAATAATAGCTATTTAATGGCTTTTAGCCGGAATTTGCTGGATCTGGGATCTACTTAGAGTGGTGATGTTCTTCATGGTTTGCTTCTGAGGTGTAAAGGAAAATGCAAATTTGCTAGTGGAAGAATCTTCAGTGATGCTAAAATGAAATGCCTGCAGAAATTGTCAGATGCGTGGGGAGAAGGAGAGCTGGCATGTGGAGACCCTGGCTGATATTCTGACACTTGCACGGAGCATTTTAGTAGTTCTCTTAAAGTGTACTGGTAATACTGGCCAGGCTGACTTGACTTTTGCTGACGTGAAGGTCTGTAAGGATACACTAAAACTCTTCTAAATGCTTAATGCTTTTATGTGCGTGATACTTTAGATGGTCTGAGATGAAGTTTCAGACCGTTGAAAATTGAAGGAGAAGGCTTCAGTTCAGTTTCCTGTTACTGAATGGGAACTACAACATGAGTAGCTACACTGGTGGGTCCACTCTTCAATTAGTGTTCTGAGTCAAATCTTCCACCTCCTCTGTTGTGTGGGGTTTTTTTGTTGTTGTTTGGTTTTTTTTTGGTTGGTTGGTTTTTTTCGTTTTTCCAAAAGAGTGTTCTGCTTCACCTTTGGCATAATGAATATCTAAAAATGAATTTTGGGTTAGTTTTTTTGTGTGATAATAATCTTGAGATTAAAACAAAATGTTTGGTGTTTTGTTTGGTTTGGTTTTTTGGTGTTTTTTTTTAAATAAATCTTACTATTGTTTTGAGCTTTGTGACGTGCCCTAGCAGGATAAACATACACATGTGCATGCTCTGGGTATGTATATTTGAGCTGCTTCAGCCTATTGCATTTCTTTCAGAAATACTGCAGACCTTTCCTTCCTTCCTTCTAGAAGACTGAATGAACTTGAGAAAAAAACAAAGCACAAGCCTTGCAGCTGGCGTTCCTTTATATATAGTTGAATTTTTTTTCATAATGCCTTTCCAGAGTATGAGAGTTACCAAGTGTAACTTGGAAGGCACTCTGCTCACTGAGGGTGTTTCTTTATTGCAAATCCATTAGAATTGGATTGTTTGATTTGTTCAGGAAAGTGTTTATGTTTCAACAGGGTAAGTCTTTTCATCAATCTTGCCATTCAGGTTTCGTGCCTGTTTCCCTTGGTTATGTTTTGTACGGTTTGAGGTGTTAGATAAATGTTTTAAATACTGCGTGTCAGGATTTATAGATAAAACAAGGCTGTGAAATCCTATAGGTAGCTCTTATATAACCTTTTGCATATGGAATTTTATGTGCCCAAAGTACTGTAATAACTTCCCTCCTTTGTCTGAATGGCTAAGAGAACGAGGTTGGATCAACATAAGGTTTGTCTTTAAGTCAGACTTTTCTGTGCAGTTAAGAGAATGAAATGCAGTTTTAATACGAATGCCGCTATCATGGATAGTGCTGCATGAAATGTAGGGCAATAATTCTTATGCTTTAGGACCTTTCACACGTCTTTAAAAAAGGGAGGAGGGGGGAAATGCTCATTTTCTTCCCAGAAAACATTTTTTTCTTTAAATGTTGATTTATCAGCTTCTATGTGAAATGCATTATTTTTAATAATTTAAAGTTACGTGGAAGTTCTCCAGTAAACAACTTTAAATCTTCTGTTACACTTTGATCAAGCAGTGTAGTCGAATACTAGGGAAATAGAATATCAGTGTAATCGGTGATTTACTTATTCCTGCCATTCAAGGAGAACTTCTGTTTCTTATTTGGGATCTTTGAGTTTGTTGAGTAAAAGATTGTTGCCTGATTTACACGTGGTCAGACTACTATTTAAAAGATAAACCCCCTTCCAGCTTCAAAATGTACTTGGTGTGGGTCTGAAATGTAACACACCGTTAAAACAACATAAAGTTTGCGGAGGCTGGAGTATTAGATATTACAATTTTTATTTGCCCCCTTCTGTACGTGCATTCTGTAGTTATTTAACCTCAGACAGTTCTGTTTTGTGGCATCCATACTATTCAAGTAGCTGTTTGGTGGTTCTTTTTATCCCTGTGCTCTCTCTTGCCTAGTTCCAGGCGTTATTTCATGCATCCTTGCACAATTACAAAATATCTGTCACTCTGCTGCTCAGAGCTCCCTGGTTTCACTTTCCTAATAAAAGTGGGCAAGTTGATGTGGTGGTGCTGTGATTTACAGCTGAGGGCCAAGGTGTAGAGGGAGCCCGGAGTTACCAAGTGTCCCTGGATTTTTATAGAAGGATAGCGGCTCTCAGAGAGCCATAAAAATACTGTAAATATGAAAATGGACAGGCTGGTAGAAGAGAAGGAATCTGTCCTGAAAAAGAGGCTCTTGACTGAGCTTATTTCAAGAATCTGAAGTGTAGCCCTATCTGTGAGGAAAAATATTCCAACAGAATCTGTACACAACTAAATGCAGCTGGATTATTTTTTTTTTTTAAGCCATTTTTTGCTTTCAGAACAAGTATTTTATACATGTGCTGTACAATAACACGTTTTCTCCCCTTTAAGAATTGATCTTGCTAATACAGTTTTTTAAATACATTTTGACTGCATTTGTAATTCGTAAGAGTTAGGAGTTGTCTTATATTTGACTTTGTTAGTCTCTCTGCTCTTGTTTTTGCAACTCTTGTACCCTGATAGACATGCAGATTATGATATCATGGTCAGCCTAGACTGATCTAAGACCATGTTGTCACTGCAAGAAGCTTCAGGATACTTCAGTATCCTGTTTGCATCCCTTGTGCCAGCCTAAGTACTCCCATGGCTGTACAGAGTAGGATCAGGAAACTGATGTAATTCTGAACGGAGTAAAAAATAAATAGAATGATTTCCTCAGTAGGCTTAATGTGTGGCAGCAGAAGCAGCTTAAGTCAGCACAGTAGGGGGACCAGAAAGAGGAGGAGGAGGATTGCTCCTCTTAGTATCAGCCCGAGGACTTACAAATTAGTTTAAGACAGTGGAAAGAATTGTGTCGTAACTGGGAGGGAGGGAAGGTGAGTACCAAATTGTGCTGTGCCAGTTTCCCAATTTTAGTGCCGGTCGATCGTTAATCATCAGTAGAGTTAAGTCATACTGATTCTAGCTCTTGCAAGAGTTTTTCAAAGGAAAGGAATATCTAAGGATTGGTAGGTTATATTATTTAGAGAGTATTTCTTAAGAGTCTTTGTGTATGGAGTGTAAGTTAGTACAACAACCCGGAGGGAGACTCACTTGTTTACTTAATCCATTCTTATCAAAGCTGAGATTTACTGCTTTTCAAAGAAGCTGCTGTGGGGAAATTGTATGTTAATTCTTAGGGCTCAGTCATTGAATATGTGGTGCTAGGTTTGACACCTCTCATTTCTCCGTTCAAGACTTAAGGAAGAAAGTTGATTAATGTAATTTATACAGCAAATCTACAGTGATCTTATTCTTGGGCTTGTATTGAGGGTCTTGAAGACCAAAAGTTCCTAAAGTCTAAATTGATTTTGCTTATTTCTAAAGATCAAGCTCTTAACTTCTGCACAGATAACTTCTGTTACACTTCAGCCATGTGGCAATAACAATGGAGAAAAAAATATTTTAAATCCCTGAAATCAGATTAAAGCAGTTACAGAAAGTGGTGCTAAAAGAATCCTGCTAATATTGACAAAAATATCGAAAAACCCAATTAGAGAGTATGTTCTTGTGTGGCAGCCTTTCTGTTTAACCTTCTGGACCCTATGAAGATTGTTATAAGTACTGGTATATATATAAGACTTTTTAGAGGGCTTTTTTGTAGAGTGGTATTTTGGGATTTGCTTGTTTTCATTTTGATAACATGGTTGCTGCAGTATATTGATTCTCAAGATCATGTAGCTCATTAACCTGTCTGGTTGAGAAATAGGAGATCTAGGCAATACTCAGTACACATGGAGACTTGATTCTGCTTGGCCAAGTACTCCAGAAGTATTTCCAGAAGAAGGAAATAGCTTGGCTGTGAGCGTGTAGGAGGTAGATGTCTCCCTCTGTGTCTGATTGCAGCTATATTATTTTCTGTTCCATTATCAATGTGCCAGTTGCAGCTGGCAGCTAAAATTTATCAGTTATAAAAGAGTACTGTCTAATGAAAGAAGATTACCTCCTGGTTAGACTATTTTAGGCTCTAACCACTGAGAGCAATGAAAATGTACAACCACTCCCTTGAAAAAAATCTTCCAAGGATAGATTAGGTGCCAGTTATAGCTCTGAGGTTGTTTTATTATGCCTCCTTTAATAATGAAATTGTCTTGTTGATCTTAATCTCTGTAGAGCGAGATGGTCTCTACTTTCCTTATTCTATTTTTATTTGATCCCTTTTCCAAGAAAATTTTATATTGAATCTTGTCGTGAATTAGCTACCCAACGACTTTGGTCGTTTTAAAGTCATAATGAGGACAAATGAGCCTGTGGTTTCCTGTCATGATTTCAATCCAGTAATATTGTTAACTGTTTAAGTTTAGTATTCACATCTGCAAATTCCCTTGTCCTCCCTTGGATTTTGGCTTGCAAAAGACAAAATATGACCCTTTCACTTTGTGGTGAAGAGACTACAATTTTCTCAACAAACGTGCTACCATTATTTTAAAGTATTTTTCACTAGACCTTTCTCCCTAGTTGAGGTAACTTGAGTGTTTTGCTGACTGTATTATTACCTGCTAGGTTAGCAGACAAGTAGGAAACTTCATTGCTTCTTTGTAAATTCAGGAAGTGATAGGATTGATATTTTTATTTAAAAAAAAAATCACTATTTTTCTCCATCTAGAGCAGTACACTGAAACCAGTTCTCCCTTGATATTCTAACCCTCAGCTGGCTTCAGTAGTAAGTAGAATGTGCATCCAGATAGTTGTTTGTTGTATAATAGATTTGTAAATTCTGTGTTTGAATTCATGCAACCATTTCTTAATCTGTTCAATATAGTGGCATTAAAAACTAAATTGCCTAGAAGTGTGCCAGGTACCTATCTTAACACAGCTTTGGGTTTGTAAGAAAATGTGTAATAGGAATTATGCTAACAATGCCATAAATGTGTTCGTTTGTTAAAATATTTAATATGATTGCTCTTTGTACCTTCTTTTAAGAGTTACTGTGCTAATTTTAATCCCTTCATTTCAAGGCAGCCCCCCCAACATTTATGAATAGAAAATACTACTTCATCTCTAGGGCAGAAATATTTTTATTTTTAATGACTGACTGAAGTGATTAATGCAAAGTAGTTTCTTCTTTCTTTCTTTTTTTTTTTTTCTTCCAAGCCAGACTTCATTGCTTTGTTTTAGGAACAGAATGGAATAAAGTCCATTATCTTTTTCTTTTTTTTGTGTGTTTCCAGGCTCGGATAGCGTTTTTACAAGGGGAAAGAAAGGGCCAAGAAAATTTGAAGAAAGATTTAGTGAGAAGAATAAAAATGTTAGAATATGCATTAAAACAAGAAAGGTAGGTACGCAAATAGTTCAGCTTTTATCTGACTTGCAAAACTTTACAGACTAAAAGGAGTTTCATCATGTTATGTAAAATATGTTTACTAAATGATTTGATGTCACTTTATGCAAACTGACTTTATGGTTGGTCACCTTTACGCTGATTTCTGATAAACTTCGGGGTCTACTATAATAATAAGTTGCATTATTTTCAAGTTGTTTGGACTTGTGTCTTAAACGCAGAAAGTTCAAATTGGAGAGTTTCCCTTTTGTGAGCTACTATAAAGGCACAGTAAGTAAGAATAAATGTTCCAAAACCTGTTATACCTTCTTACTCTCCCTTTACCTGCTCTTTGTGGTATTAAACTTGAAAGAAGGAAAAATACTGTTCTCTTAATTCCCCACAACTATTTTGCATCTGTTGCATGATGAAAACTATATTTTATGGCAGAATAGAAGCCTTTAAAAGTACTACATTTTGAAGTGTTGTTTTTTGTGTGGTAGATGCTAGAATTTCTAGTCTCAGTAGGTGCATTTTTTTGTAGCGTCAATTTAATGCTTGAAAATTCCATTCAGTCCCTACAGGCTAACGTACTTCAAACCTACAGACTCTTCTGTTGCCTCGTTATTCATTTGACCAAAATTAGTAGTAAATTTTGCAAAAAAAAATCTAGGAAAATAACTCAAGGTTTCCAACCAGTGTAAGATTAAAAATCACAGGTAATGCAGCAGTCTGGATTCAAGGCAGGTGAAAAACACGCCAAGTGTTGGGGGCGGGGGTGTACCCTGCCTTTAAAGAACAGCGAGTGTATCACAGGGATAATGGGCTCTTATGGCAAACCCAAGTGTCTTGGCTATAAGTAACTTTCTGAAGTTGAAGGAAAAGATTTTGATTATTTTGGCAGCTACAGAGGCTGCACAAGAGAGACTGCCGCTGCACCCCGTAAGGCTGTGAAGGTGGGCTCCCTGTTGGCAGTTAATTACAGCTGGAGCGTGAAGATATCGTACAAGAGAATGCAGGATTTGGAGATGAGTGGCACTGGTGAAACCTCATCCCTGCTTTCTCCTGAAATGCAGCTGCCTTTATAGTTTGACTTCCCATGAAATTCAAAAAGTCATCTGATGGGCAAGAAACTTGTAAACATATGCACAGCAGAAGCACAACAGCAGAAGGTGTTGCTTTAGCGCTTGCGGCTCGTGGGTACAAGCCAACAGTGCATACTTTGCAAGAGGAAAAAAAATCTTTGCTTAAGTCCCAGCCAGAAATCTCATGAAGATTGCTAAAAACAGGAGCTGGAACTCTGGGGTTGATTGGTGAATGTGTAGGAGGCAACAAGGAAGCTTTCTGTTAGGTTTTACTGCAAGTGCCCAGTAGTTTGTGGGGATCTAATTGCAAAAGTACGATGGATTGAGTAAGGAAAGCTAGCAGGTATGACTTGTCAGTAAATCATCCAAGAATGATAGTACGTTAGTTTCTTGATTGTTGCACTGAATGAATAGTTCAGGACAACAGATGTGATATTTTTTTTTTTGCCGTTGTTCCTCTGAGTGAAGAATCACAACTAATGAAAAGAAACCAGCCTCAAAGCAAAATAAATTCTGAGAATTTCAGGTCTGATAATTGTTGATAGCAATTTTCAGTGTTGCACCTGATTCCTCCTGCCCCCTTTCTCCTCGTTGCTATAAACTCCCTGATTCTGTCAGAAAGTTTCATGCAATGAAATATCAGATTATAGTGAGTAAAAAACAAACTCATTCAGACAATGACTGTTGTGATTTCTCAGAAGAAGGGAATGAAACAGGACACTGTGTAAGATTAAACAAAATGCAGTCGTAGTTACGAAACAGTTTGATATTTCTAGGATGCATCTGTCTGTGACAGGTGAGATGTTTTAGAGAGGTAAAATGTTTATTATTTTAATGTCCTTTAAATATTTTGGCAGTTCTTTATCAATTTTTTGTAATAAAGTTAGGCCTTAAGTAGCTATATGTGCGGAATATTTTTTAATCTGTAGCTGGTGTATATTCCTTTACGGTACTTTGCAAACCCAGCCAACTTCTGTTATGTGCTCTGAGCCACTCTCAGCTTCATTAGCGCAGTGTTGTGCTTAAATTAGTAAGACTTGGCTGAGATAATAAAACTGTGACTATGTTTTGATTTCATGGGGTTTGGACTGGAGCTGACTTCTATCCTTGCAACAAAGAGGTAGGATTCAACAGTTAAATAGCAGCAAGCGGTTAAATCAACTTAGGGCATTGTTTTTCCTCTTTTTCACTGGGGGAAATACAGCCTTAGAAAAATAACAAGTCAACACTTAAAGGATTCAAAAGATGCTTCTTGTGTAATTAAGTTACTATGTAGTGTAAGAGTTGAATGTCACTGACTTGCCAACAACACTAACACAGCTTGTTAGTGATTTTTAAAATATGTAATAATTACCCTTGTTTGTGTGACAATATGAAGAGGAATATGTGTGCAAATATATAGTTTATAGGAATTTAATAACATTCATTTCTTACTGTAAAATGGAAGTTGAGCATCAGATGTGAAAGACATAACTGATCTCATTACATACAGCAATATTTTGGTGTATTTGTAGGGGGTAGGCATTGGTGTAATTTTAGATCAGATACATCATTATCTCCTATAATGAACAATTAAAGCCGAATTTTAATGAATGTTTTGAAACTCTAGCTTCAAAATGGAACAGCTGCTCCTAAATAGTATTTGCCACAGCTCTAAACAGAACAAATTGAGGTTGACTTTTCAGTTACAGTGCTTTATTGGCTTCACTTATAAATTGGACAAAAACATTTTGTCAGCTTTATTTAACTTCACAATTTCTTAATTATTTTCTTTTTTGTTTGGTTGGGCTTTTTTACCTCCAAATGTACAGTACTTTATAGGGCATATAAATCATAATATGCACACTTGGTAGAGCTTGGTGGAACCCTGCCCTGTTAGATTATGGAACAAAACTTTGTGTCTCAGTGTAAAGAGGGCACCCAGGGTAGACAGTCTTACTAGTGCATGGATGAAATACGAACATATTCCCAAATCATTACAAAAATTATTATTCTGTTGAAGTGGCAGTCAGTCAGTCAGAAATAACTAGGCTTCAGGAGCCTTACAGTTTCTCAGTTGCAATGTAATTGCTAAGAAATGCAATTTTTTTTCTTACTATAAAAGGTCAATAGTGCCATCTACTGACACTTTGCTAATGAGACTGTTCCTAATTGCAATTTAAGCAAAAACTTCCATAGTTGGAAGATAATCTTCTATACCATCAAATATCTCAGACAATATTTGAGGTGAAGTTTGACCTTCAGTTTGGAAAAACTTGCATCAGTGGCTCAGCCATTTCAGAAGATTTGTTGGAAATTCTTGGTTTTATCCAACACGTGTCCCATTATGTGTCTCTTGATAATTTTTATATTTAAGAGTAGTCTTTAAAATTGTTAAGAGATAGATAAGGTTCAGTCTGCTAAATAATTGAACCTACTGGGTTTTGAAAGGTTCTCTGAGCAGCTGACACATGAAAAAAAACCAACAAACTGCATTCTTGGAGGACATACTAAACTCTCATCTATGAGTTCCTTGATGATTGTGAATAATTGTAAAAAGGTTCTCTCAAACCTGGACTCTTGAAATACTAGAAGTAATTGCATGATGTTATAATTATCAAAACAAAACTGTTGTGATAAATCGTATTAGTGTATTAGTTGTTTTAAATGGGAAGTAGCAGAATGTTTTGAGTTGATGAAAGCATTGTATGCCAATTTGTTAAACGTTTCCATACTTTTTCAGGGCAAAATATCATAAGTTAAAATATGGCACAGAATTGAACCAAGGTGACTTGAAAATGCCAACTTTTGAATCAGGTAAATTATTTATTTATTTTTTTATTTTTACAATAACCTGTTTTAGTATAATTTGTTTAGACATTGTTCTTGATTTGCTCTGTTGAATTTATTGTAACTTTCAGTCTTCCCCTCATATCCACTTAGGTGTCTAGGAAAGGCTTGGTATTGGATAAATACCATTTAATCTGAAAATCAAATTTAATCAACTTTTCCTTTTTTTTTTTTTTTGTTGAAAGAGGTCTGAATGGCGAAGAGAGCTTTAAATAAAGAACCACAATTCCTTATTTAGCTACTGTTTCTCATCATTTCTTATAAATACCCCTTCTTGAATGATTTAATTTTTTTTGGCATTATGCTATCCATCCAGAAGGAAAGTGTAAGTGCAGAATAAGAAATGTAAGAAATACTGTTTCTATTTGATGCTTTGATAGGTTGCTAGTTTTTAAAGAATGAGGAAAAGAAAATGTACTGCATTGGCCTGGAAAAATGTTGTTGAGCTGTTGTCGTTGTCTTAAATCAAGGAAAAAAAGTCCTAAGAGAGAAAAAAAGAGACTACCTTTATTGGTACTCTGGAACGTGTCTGATTTTGCAATGTAGGCATAAAGTTAATCGTAACAGTTTTGCTCTTAATATTGCAGAGAGAGGAAAGCATTTTTCATAACAACATTGGACTATTTAATAAGCAGAATTGCATGTGCCTTCTCTGGAAATGTAGGTCTTGGGAAAGCTGCCCTGTTGGCCTGCGTTTGTGCAGTGTGCCTTAACGTTGTGCTCTACACATTTCTGGTTGGTTGGTTGGTTTTTTTTCCGCTTTAGAAGTGCCATGTTTGAGGTACTTTTATACCCTATTGAAACGAGAGGTCGTGATTCATATTTCTTATTTAATGGGATTTTCCGTATGTGTTTAAAAGCCGTGTAAGTTAGATGTTGAAATCCTTACCGATTAGTTTGTACCATGTTTTATAGTCTCTGCCATAGTAACGGTGCCGTGAGTCTAGATTTTAATTGTTCTAATAAACTGATGGAATTTGTGTTAAACTTGATGTGTTTGTTTTCTCCAAATGCTGATTCGTGTCACTGCTGCTCTTCTTTTAACTGTGTTTTCCGTGTTGCTTTTTAAGCATATCTGCTTTGTGGAAGAGATACAGCGTGTTTTCTTAGCAGTAACACTTCAACTGATCAGGGCAAGGCTTTCTTTTGTGTACAGATCAAATATTTTTCTAGTTCTGTTTCTGCATGTAAGGGATCAGGATTTTTTAACTGATTCTGTTCTGTTAAATTATTTGCCTGATGCTTCAACAAAGAATCAGAAAACATAATGTAATTTGAAGACACTGCATCTGATAAAGTGCTTTTTTAAGATGTGCTTTTAGTTTCATTGGTATCTTGTAAAAAAACCCCAAACTTAAAAAATCCAGAAAACAACAAGACAAACCAACAAACCACCAAACAACCCCGCTCAACTATGACCCTGTATCTTTCAGAAGAAACCAAAGACACAGAGGTTCCTGCAGTACCTCAAAATAGCCAGTTGACCTGGAAGCAAGGCAGACAGTTACTGAGACAGTAAGTAATATCATTGTATATTGGTGTATTTGAATTTTTCTTGGAAGTGTAAGGAGCTATATATATGTTTACTCTATGAAACAGAGTAATTGAGGTGGGCAAATAGTGATTTAATTTTCAGGACTGCACAGTCTTGAGCTTTAAGCGGTGTAGAGTAATGATTTCCATATGAGATGGATAGTGATGGAGCTTATTTTTCCATAAACGATGTACCAATGACCTTAATTTTTACCAGTCAATACTCATTTCTTTCCTTTTCCTCAAATATGCTTTCCTTCTCTTAATGCATCCAGGTATCTTCAGGAAGTAGGTTATACAGATACGATACTGGATGTCCGCTCCCAACGAGTAAGGTCTTTGCTTGGCCTCTCCAATTCAGAACCAAATGGTTCAGTAGAGACAAAGAACTTAGAACAGATCCTCAATGGGGGTGAATCTCCATCAAAACAAAAGGGACAGGAAATCAAAAGGTAAGTGAAGAGTTAAGAATTGCATAAAGTTTGACACTGGTCAGACATAAAGTATGCACTGGTCAGTTCACAGTGAACTTTGAGTTCTTTGAGCGCCTGGAAGTGTAGCTGACTGCAAATGGTTATGAGCTTACCAGAAACCGCTTATGCACAGGAACATAGGTGTTTATATTGCATGTGTATGTGTGTAGTATACATGCATATTATAGACAGGAAAACATAGGGTATTGAAGTTGAATTTGTCATAAAATCGCTTTAGAGTTGTTACTTTGAAGAAAGATTCTATTGAGTGGTGCTTTTAGAAGGAATCGGGCAGTTGTAAAAACAACTTCATGCACCATTTCTGACTGTTTTGCTAGTTTTATAGCTCTCTTAGGTAGCAGTTGCATTTAGTCTGAGTCATCTAAAGTCTCATCAAGTGACATGGATTCTCTGCTGATGTTTTCATTTGTGTAGGAATTCTGGTGATGTTCTTGAAACATTTAACTTCTTGGAAAACGCAGATGATAGCGATGAAGAAGAGGAGAGTGACATGATAGAAGATATTGCAGAAGGAAAAGAAAAACACCGGATAAATAAGAAACACAAAGTAAAAGATTTTTCTCATTTAACATTTTTTTTATATATATATATAGATCTGAAATCTTTCTTTACATAAAAGAGATTAATTTATGAATATTGGACTGACAATTTTATTACTTTTTGTTGTGTATTCTGTAGCATGATGACCCCGCTGGATACAATGAATTTTGTTAGGTAGTTAGCAACATTGACTTGTCAGTTGGGGTTTCCCACTGTACCTTTGGTATTAATTTGTAATTTTGCTAAATAGATTATAATCAGGAAATCAGTTGAACCTTTTTTGTTTTAATGCAGTAGTGAGATAGTCGGATTAAAAAAATTATCTAGTAGGTAAATCTCCCAGCACACATAAGATATTACACTCATTTTTTGACCCTTGACAAAGCTTGGTTTTTAAAGAAAGGAGAAGGATAATTTATCTTTGTGAAAATTGTCTCATTCTGCAAAAGCGTAAGAATATTGTGGAAATGATAGAAACATAATCCCATGTGGAAATTTTCATCTGCAGAATGAAAGAAAACTTTTCACTGATTCCTTGGTAGGGAGGTTTTTTTGTTTTGTTTAAGGTGGTGTGGTAGAACTAGTAAAAAGAAATTTTTGTGAAAACACCTTAATTTCCAAGCTTGACACTGAAATAGAACTGGAAAGTGAAGGGAATAAAGGCTTCTGGACCAGTAGAATACAGTTTATTTGTAAAGCTTCTCTGCGCAGCTATTGATATTGCAAGAAAATAAAAAAAAAAACGAAAGTTGATATGTTTTGAATAAAAAATGAGGACCAGGATGTATGAGATTGTTTTTGTTGCTAAACCTAGTGCCAGTATTAATTTCCTAATGATCGCTAGACTGTACTGCTCTCTTTTTTTTTTTTTCTTTATAAGCAGCTCTAGATATTGACTGTATCTAAGTGTCTTTCTGCATTTCGTGTCGGAAAATGTTTTCCCCTGCCATCAAGTACTTAGAGTAATCTATATCACTTCTAACCTAAGTATTTGAGTAGAAAATCTGCTCATGATTCAAATGCAGAAAAATGTTTATTTGCTTGCAGATTGGTAATGAAGGTTTAGCTGCTGACCTTACAGATGACCCTGATACTGAAGAAGCTTTGAAAGAATTTGATTTTTTAGTGACAGCTGAAGATGGTGAGGGAGCTGGAGAGGCTCGAAGTTCAGGAGATGGAACAGAATGGGGTAAGATGCTAACAAAAACTTCTAGAAATCTAGGAATACTTGTTCATGATAATACGTAAGAGTTGCAATGCCTACGGGGATGATGTGGGTGTGTGGATGATTGTGATGATTGAATGCTGATGCTCAGATAATACTGTATTGGATGCTGAAACTTTCATATATATGCTATTGTAGTTGCCACAAATACAATTACAGTCACATTTGTTACAAGTTTTTGGGTTGTTTTTTACTTCTTTGATAATTCTTTCTTGACTAAGAAAGACTAGGATTCTGAAGTGTATTTGTACCTATTTCAAATCTACATTTATCTTCCTGTTTGTTTCTGATTTGGAGCTTTAAAATTTTTGTGCTCAAGGTGAATGATTTTCTTTGGTATACTTGTAAAAATGGGCAATCAGTATATTTAGTTCTAAAAATCTCAGCCAGAAAGTATTGGCTGAGATGTGACTTGCATTAGTAGAATCAAAAGAAATACTTTTGTTCTGGCCCAACGTCTTGTTTATTTTAATTTCAGAGTAGGTAATAAAATTAAGTAGGTTACTAATTTGAAGTGAAACAAAAATATGCCAAGTCTTCTGACTTTAGCTCTTAGAGCCAACATTTCAAAAGAAGAAATAGAAAGATGGAGAGAAATTGGTAGGGAAAAGAATAATAAACCAAATAATTCACATCTGCCTTGAAATGGGAGAATGACTGTCTTAGTTTTTGTAAGACAGTTCAAGTTTTGTGGTTGCATACTGGAAGTCTTTCATTGTAAGGCAAAAAAGTGCCGCTAGACAGTATGTTAGACCATTTTATGTCATTTAGACAATTTGTCATACTTTACACCTCAGTGAGCAAAGAGAAAATAAAGATCTACAGAAATCAAAATGCTCGCACATCTTCCAGGAAAACCATCTTGATTTTGAGGGTACCAAGGATTAGAAGACATTCCTTCCTGGAAATTAATTTCAAAGGGTTAGGCATGTTCATTTTTAAACCCCAGTGTTATTTCTAGTCGGACAAACCGTTACCTTTAGTCTTGGTGTAAGACAACTCATAGGCCCCGTAGCCAAGGTTTTGACCTTGTTTGCAACATCCCTTCAAATACGTAGTCATACAGAAAGTTCTGCTTCTAAGCATCAAGCTTACTGCTTTGGTACATAGAAGGAAAGACAGATTGATAATTCTAATTCATGAAGTCAGATATTTATCCAGTTTTTCAGATTAAAGTACTGAAACTTAAGTGAATTAGCTTGTCCATTAACATTCCAATTGCTTTCCAAGATTATTTTCCAGTGTGTTATATCTCTGTCGTCTTCTCAGGTAGCTAATAAGAATGGGGGAATTCTGATTTATTTGCAGTACAGACTTTGCAATTTAAATTTTTTGAGACTTGTTTTCAAGCAGTTCAGTTGCTGTCCCAATCTTAAAATAAAATTTTAAAGTCTCTTTTTAAAAGCCATTTGGTGCACTGCACTTTTTGGAGAGCAGTTTGAATGTCTTTTATTACAGTTTAAGTGAACCCATAGCAAAAAGGAGGCAGAGCATTTGGGGAGTTTCTACACACTTGTGACAGCTCTTTTTTTTGGTGACAACTGGTTTAACCGCAGTAGTTTCATTGTTACCAAAACACTCTGAGACAAGAAAGTAGGGAGGAGGTAATAATCATGGAACACACACTTTTTACAATGAAAGTAGGTTTAAGTTATTGACTTCATGTGGCAAAAGTTTGTTGTGTATTTTGTACTAACATACCATTTAAATAAGACAGAAGACAAACATTCAACTGTATAAAAAAAAAAAGCATTGCTACTAATGTCAGCAATTTTAGTACAGCTGTTCTTGCTTAAAATTAAGAAATTTAAGCATAATATATATAAGGTCTTGGGGTTAAATGTCACTTTTTTAAAGATTAGTTTGTCTTTTGCAAACATTTCAAAATTACGATGGTTCTTCATTACCTGTCAAAAATAACATTTCAATTATTGCCCAACTTAAATGCCTTCTTAAATAATACATTGTCGAAACCAATTTATTTTAGCCTGTCACATTATTTTGAACTCTATGAAACTATTATTACTTGAAATCTCCATTCACTTATTTATTTATTTTTGAGGAGGAACTTCATTTAAATGAATGCTTGTCATTACTTTCTGAACAATTGCATCAATCGTCAACTTCAGGAGTATATCAGTTAAAATTAATGTTTTTCTTCATAATATAAATAGTTACTTTGTTCTGTTTTCTTCTCAGCTTTTTTTTTTTCTTCCTGTTTTAGTTTTTCTGTCATTGGCATTCTTCTACCACTTCCTACTCTTGCAAAAGATTTAGACTCTCTGAAAAAAATAATGTTTACATGTGTATTTATTGATAATGCTTTTATTTAGTATCTGGAAACTAAACTTCTGATGTTTAGGCTCTAAACCTATTGCCTCGTCTGGCCTTTTTTATTACTTTCAGTACTTAATCATCGAAGTATTAGCTGTAAGTCTAACTTCAAATAGGCTAAAATATTTCATTGCCAAATTTGATAGTTACATTTTTCGTATTGGAGACTGCTGCAAACCAGCCACCAAGTGTGGAAGTTTGTATTGGTTTTTTTTTTGCCTTCCTGTAATATGGCTTTTTATGATCACATTCTTTTGTTTTCTATAAGTGCCCCATTTAATATGCTTTGAATCTTAAATTATTTTCAAATATTGTGACCTAAAGTCTCCTGTTGTGAGATGCTTACTTAGGAACAACTTATCTTCAAAATCGTGAAGGGTGAGCAAATTCAAACTTAAGCAAACAGAAATAAATACATATTGGCATGTGTTATGTTACATACTCCAGTTGTTGCATATTATGTAGTCTTTTTATTCTGGTTGTGATTTTGATGACTAATTACGTGTTCATCACTGAATTTCTCCTCTCCATGAAACACAGAAGTTCAGTTTACAGGTGGACCATGAATCAGAGAATGACTGAGTGTGCCCAAAATTCTAGGTGACAGTGTGTGGCTGGAATTCAGAGTCTCTTGGGTCATCTTTTAAGTTAAAAATAAAAAAATTAAGATCATTAAATAATAATTTAAAAATCCTTTCTCGACTAAATGTTATTAGCTAGTGGACATCTTGGGTCCTCTGTGCTGTCCTGATGCCAGTTTAGTGTGGGTATAAACGCTTCAGGCGTTTATTCTTCTGGAGGAGAATTACAGAGGTCTTCTAGTTAGGTGGCTCTGTTTGGAAATAGTGAAGTAGATCTAAGCATACCTGAGGGAAACAATGCCCTTTTCCTAAAAATCTTCATTGAAATTACTTTCACAGCCTCTCTAGTTAATCGGTTAGTGTTTTATCTCGTTTTCTATTTGCGACCTAAATTTCAGCAGCCGATAGCATTGTTTTTGAGGATTGATGTTTGCAGGCTTATGCTTTTCCTGGTTTATGTTGACTGAATGAGTCCATTTCCTTCAAATTCTTTCTCTTGATGTTTAATGCCCTGTTTGTTTTGCAGTCTACAGACATTTCTAAGCTTCTAACTGAACATGTTACTTCTTTGTCATCACCATCACTGACTTACATGGACTACTCTTGGTTTAATACACCATGCCTTTTAAAACATTCCAGAATGACAGTTTTGTTGTGGCTCTATTTTTTTTTTTTATGCTTCTGCTTCACTTTAATTCCCAAATTCTTCTCTGCAATGCTGCAACCTACCTGATTATTTTCCTTTTATTAATGGTGGTTTTTTTTTTGTTTTTTGTTTTTTTTTAGTTTTAATTTGTTCTTAACTGAATTTCCTTTCGCTGGGTTTTAGGGTTGTTTTTGTCATTTTTTCTTCCTGATTTCCTTCCTCTTTTGATTGGGCATATCCTCTGACTTCTCTTTCTGTGCCTCTTGTATTTCCTGGCTAACTGCTATTCTTGTCTGTCTATATTTCGGCCCTGTGATCATTAAGATTGAGATCTTTGCAGTTTGATAGTTGTAGCTGCAGTTTGGTGCAGAATGTCATTGTTCCATTCCTCTCTCTGCAGTCCTCTGTGGACAGCTCAGGGGACTTTGCTGTTACGCTGCCCATTTCATGCCTTCACCACTCTTGCCATTTCTATATTCTACCTCTTTGATCAAGATCGTTCCTCCTTGTCATCAATCACTCCTGCTTGAATCGTAGTAGATGCATCAAAGCTGCTAGGCACTTTTTCTCATGTTGTGTTTTGTCACGAAACTCTGAATAAATCCTACTGGTTTGCATCCTAAATACACGTTTCTTTAGTTTTGCCGTGTATGGCTCCTCTTGTGCACCCCCTGGCTGTAGTGGTTAGAACTTCATTAACTGCTGGTTTGTGGTAACACCGATATCCTAGGTGGCTTTGGAAGCTGGGAACTGAGTTAACGTCATTTTATTCTTTTATGCCTAAAGGATTTGTGAGCATAAGCTTAACTGGCACACAAACCAAGTTTGCCTACGAGCAAAAGTGCTTCTGCAGGTGTTAATTTGCCTTGTCTTAGAAACAAGTTTATCCTTTTATTAATTCTTTGTTTCCAGAAATGTTTGAGATGGATAGTTTAGAAAAGCGGAGGCTTGACTTTTCTTGGAGAATAATTAACTCTGCAATATCAGTCGAACAGGAAAAGAAGTCTTCTGAAACTACTGTGAAATGTTGTATTTCTGCTAATTATAATTGAATTGCTGGAATGCAATGGGATATCAGTTTATTCACCTATGCAAATGACATCATCTTTATGTAAAGAGCTGTATTTATAGACTTTTTCTCTGGTTGTCTATAGGACCAAGATTTCTTTCTTGTGCATGCAGAATGAGTGCGAGAGGATGCATGGTGGTCTTCATGAATAAATTGGCACTGACTTACTCAGCTTGCATTTTCATGACAGATACAGCATGAATACTTTTATTTGCTTGTTCAACACTGGCTGAATAATTTCTTAACACTGTCTTTCTAAAGATGCAGTAATCATTTCTGAGCACCAATGAATTTTTGTGTATTTTTAAGTATCTAACATAACTAGTTACTGATGAAGCTTAATTTGTTTGCTCCTTGGTAACAAATTAACATAAAATTTTTCAAATATGTAACTGATATTATACATTGCCTTGGAAAACTGTATGAACTGAGACTTTAGTATTTTGTAAACTTAAAACTGACACTGCACCTTTAAAGTAAAGATTTATTAAGAACTTTTATTAATGCTCTTATACAGCTATGATAGTAAATCACCAACAGCTTGCCTTGCCAATTGCTGATTTTTTTTCTTTTAATAATATGCTGCATGTAGACAAAGATGACCTGTCCCCAACTGCTGAGGTTTGGGATGTAGACCAGGGACTAATAAGTAAACTGAAGGAACAGTACAAGAAGGAACGAAAGGGGAAGAAAGGGGTAAAGAGTAAGTGCAGATTCTGACTCTTGTAATGCAACGCTCTTTTGCCTATCTATATAGAAGACATTTTTTCTCACGAGTTCTGTTGGTTTTGGTCTTGTTTTTTTTTTTGTTGTTAAGCATAATTTTATGTAACGGGGGCAACCAACTTTAACTTTCTACCTGCTGAATGTGAATATGTCAAAACCTTTGACAGCCATTTCCTAGATGATGAATGTTGAAAACACATGAAAATTGAAGGTTAAATAGGTGAAGAGAGCTAAATGCTTTGAAATGCGAGTATAAAAATATTGAACAACTTGCATTTTGAGAATATTCCTTTCCTGAGAAATTTTCTGAAAGATTTAAATATTATCTGCTTCTTTAATACTATGGTACTGTTGGGAGGGGCTGTTGGTTGGGGTTTTTTTTTAAAGTTTTTCTAGCATGACCTTAAGCTATTGTTGCTATTTATGGTGGTGTAATTATTTTTACGGTCTAAGGCAATGAAAATAAGTAAATGCCTGTAATTTAAATACAGGCTTTTTTGTGTCTTTTAAAGGATATAATCTTTATTTTATGGTGCCCTTCACTTTTCTGAGCATTTACCATGTTTTGGTTGACATCTCTTTACTCTTTAAGAGTTTTCAGACCAGTTGACCTATTTAAACTGTGTAAGTTTAACCAAACTTCAATATTGAAATACCTGGAAAAAATGCTTTTGTAACTCACCAACTCTGCAAAGCTCTTAGTGGACAAAGTATTATTAAATCAATGTCACTCTAGAGAAGTTCCCTTGTTTTCAGTGGTTTTCTTTTAGTAAAAGAATTTCTCGCAGTATTTAGTAAAAAATATTCTTCTCCTCTGTTTGAAAAGTGTAAATATATACTAACTTATTGATAATTAAAATATAACACTTTGTTAAGAATTTCATAATTAAGATTTAAATTTACTTTGTAGCATCTAACAAAATTCAGTTAGTGCATGTTGATTGTTTTTTCAGCATTTTTGCATGACTTGCATGTTCACACACATATACAAATATAAAATCTTTGAAGCAAAGATTTTCACTTAGTCTTTGGTTGGATTTGAATGTAAAATCTGGATGCTAGTGTGGGTATCCTCATTTAACATGTAAGTCAACAGTTGACACGAAATTCACATGAACCATTTTGAAAGGCTAGAAACTTCCTTTTAATACTGAAGTGGACTTTAATAAGAAAATTTCGAATAAATGAACTTCACGTTTTAGAATTTTGGAAGCACAGTGGCTGCAAAATAACAGCAAATGTTTTGAACTATGGAAAAAAAAAAAGTGCTTATTTAGGGGATTTTTATGTTTCTCTCTCAACTATTGTGCTTTTAGGCTCTTGAAAGCTCTTGTAACCATACTTTTGTTTTGATTGTAATCTTTTCACATCCAGTTAGTTTCTACTTTCTGGCTTCAGCAAGGTAAGCACCTGTTCTAGGATTATAAATTGGATGAAAAACTCTTCTCAGGCCTCCAAGGTTTGTTTTAGTGGCATTATTTGCTGGAACGTGTCCAGAGAAGGACAACGAAGCTGGTGAAGAGTCTAGAGCACAAGTCTTGTGAGGAGCGGCTGAGGGAACTGGGCTTGTGTTAGCCTGAAGAAAGGAAGACTCAGGGGAGACCTTCTCATTCTCTACAACTACCTGATAGGAGATTATAGCAAGGTGAGGGTCAGTCTCTTCTCCCAGGCAGCAAGTGATAGGACAAGAGGAAATGGCCTCAAGCTGCACCAGGGGAGATTTAGAGTAGCTATTAGCGGAAAAAAGGGTTATGAAGCCCTGGAACAGGCCGCCCAGGGCAATAGTGGAGTCACCATCCCTGGAGGGATTTTAAAGACTTGTAGAGGGTGGTGTTTAAGAACATGGTTTAATGGTGACTTGGCAGTGCTGGGTTAATAGTTGGACTTGATGAGCTTGACAGTCTCTTCCACCAGAACAGTTCTATGGTTTTGGCTTGTCTAGAAGGGATTTCTCTTTCTTGCACTTGTGCTTCCTTGGTTGCTATGCAATCAAGAATTTCTATCATCATTTTGCTTTTCCATCTATAAATCTTTAAATGTCCAGAAGACAAGCATCACCCTTCAAAAATAACAACTTTGTCCGTAATTGGCATTGTAATGGTCTACGTTGCTGATGAAATTGGTTGTGATCATTATTTAAAATCTGAAATATCCTGTTGCAAAATTTAAAACTTTGCAACATTATTATCAAAACTTTCCTTCCTGTCTACTTTCTTGCACTTGCTGCAAACGATATAACAGTGTTTTGTACCATGAATGGCATGATACACTGGCCGTTATCAAATCTTAAAAGACTGTTTTCTTCATCTAAAGTGATTTTGAAATCCAGTGATGTTCATCTGAGAGAATATTTAGGAGACAACTGTGTGTCACAACGCTGTGAGATTACATAAATCACTGGATGGCATTTTAGGTTCTAAGTTTAAATTCCCTTTTGGGAAACCCTGAGCTCATATAGATAGTCTCACAGGGTGGTTTGTAGGATTCTGCGCTTGTGTCATGTTCATTGTAGTAGTTTCTGACTAAAAATTTTACTTCTAAATCACTGAGATAATTGAATAACTCAATACACAGTAAAAGTAAACATTGACAGTTGGGCAGGTTTATTTAACTTCTCTTCATTTGATTCATAGACTTTTTTTCCTCAGCTTTTTTTAGCATTCTGACACTGAAAATAATGTTGAAGACCACCTTCTTCATCACTGCTTCTCATGTCTGATCATTTGTGAACTTCATTCTGAATATTCATCTTTTACTTTGCTCTTCAGGGTACTGTCAGACTTTTATCAGAGTTTATTTCGAGCAATATCAGAATTTACCTGCGTGGCAGTCCATATATCATCAGAAACATCACATGAACGCATTGACTGTCCCCTCTTGCAATACTTTGAGCGCAGCATTGAGGACACTATAATAGGGCAGACATTCTAATGGGGTCTTTTGTTGGATTTGCATCTGGTAACTACCATAATCTGCATCTAGACCGTTGTTGTTATAACAGGGTCTTCGTATCTCTGGCTCAGGTATTTCATTCTAGATGTAGAGATAAATAAGTGAATATTTTATTTTATTCTATTTTGACAGTTCTATAATCTGCATTCATATGTTTACTTTTGGGTGCAACACCTTAATTTAGGTCATCTGTGACCACATGTTTTCATAAGGTAATACTTACTGGATTACTTTGGGGTTTTGTTTAGTTGGGTTTTTTCTGTCATGATACTCACCATGTTATGTGAAAATATTACTTATGAAAGGATCTGTTTAAAAAAATAAAAATTAAAAATATCTAAACCAACCCCACACTTAAATAATATCATCTGTTGAATAACCCAAAACCTTTTTCTTCTTACTTCTTATATATAAAAAAAGGCAAGCAAACAAAAAAAACCAACAACCACATTTTTAACACATCAATTTTAAGCATTTTTTTTATCAGTAAGATCTAAAAAATTGAAATAAGATATTTCAAAGTGTGTGGTTTAGTATTTAATTGTTTAAAGAAACTTTGATAGGTCATGCTTTTGATAGGTCATTCGTAATTATAATGTTTACTTTTTACTTTTTTGAGAATAAAGGCTTTGTTTTAGTTTCAATTTCTTTTTCATAGAAGTGGTACATGTCACCTCAGAGTATAAGAAATTGTTTCCTATTGTTTACTTGACTAAAAAATGGACATAATTGAAAATTATTTAAGTTCTAATAAGCTGTTTTAAAGATTGTAAACACATTTTAGCAAGTTTAAAAGCATAGTGGGGTGTTAGGGTATTTATTTTCAAATGTTCTACAGTATAACTGCCTGCAGTCCCAGGAAGGACGCTCTTAGCAACTAAAAACTAGTTATTCTTGCATCATGGTGAATTGTTTTTTATCTTTAAAGGGTTCTGACACAGAAATTTCACTTTGATTGAAGCTTGACTTTTTTGATGTGCAAGCTGCAAGAAGGAATTTATTTATTTTTGAAAAAATAAATCATAACATACTATCCTTGTTTGCTATTGTCTAGTCCATGAATTGAACAGCTATGTAATTTGGTATGCCTTGTTTCTAGAAGCATACGTGTCTAATAAGGGTAATGTACATCTGCAGTTTCATACAGTGGTGGAAGCATTCTTGCTCTTGTGTTTAATAAACACTTTATACAATTTTAATACCATTCAAAAGCACGGAAAGTTAATTGTTTGTTGCACCCCCGTTATGAGTTGTCTGTACTTTTTCCCTCATGTTTAAGCTTATTTTTTTCTTTGCACTCTGTTTTTTTCAGTGTTAAATTGTTAAGTACAGTTTAAGTTGTGTAATACTACTAGCAAATGTTTAATTCATGTGTATTCTGTTTAATAGTTAATATTCTGTTAATATTGGGCTTGACTTTGCAGTAGGGCTGTAAGATAATTTTAATTCTCTCCTACAGGAAATGGTAGAATAGATCTGCAGAGCACAAAGGAGTTACTCTTTGATTTAGTGATTTAAGACTGTTTGCATGTAGCTTTCAGATTTGATATATTAACTCCTTTTGATTTCCAAAAGATCAATTTTATTACTATGCAAAGACAAAAGCAAAGCGTTGTATTTATTTTGAGGAGGTCCCATCAGTAATTATTCTTGTTTAATTAGTTTAATGGCTTTTTAGACTTCAGTCAAGTCAAGCGGTAGCAATCGAATGAATCTTTGCTGCTGACATTAATTTACAGGAGTCAACAGGACAAAACTTCACGACATGATAGCTGATCTGGGCGATGATGAGATACCCCACATCCCTTCAGGAATCATTAATCAATCTAGGTCACCCTCTTCTAGAATGACTGATCATGAAGGTGCAAGAGCAGAGGAAGGTACAAAAAATTTAGCTACTTATTATATTTCAGGAGCTTTCTTTTAGAAAGCACACGCTATAATTTACTGTCCCCTCTATAAAGCTTAATGCAGTTGCAGAATGCCACATGATTATTTTATTTGCAATTCTTCCAAAATGGTTTTATGAGAACGTGGCTTGAGTTTCTGTGGCTTATCATAACTCACCATTATTTCATAACTATTTTTAAGCAACTTCATGTACAGCAGTGTGTTCTGAAACTATTCACTATTAAATCCCTGTTTGCAGACCACCCCTGTTAGCAAAACCTTTCACAAATAGGGTGTTATTGATTGAGGGGGAAAAAAAGGTGAGTATGAACATTTGATACACCATTTACATTTTAAAGTGAAATTTAAAAGTGGTTATTAAAGTGATGAGATTGATTTGTCTCTCTTCTTCGAGTTTAATGTTGTCTTTTTTAAAATTCTCTTGGTCTTCTGTACACAGGGGTCCAAAGACACTATTTGTTTCTTTACAAAGTATTGATTTCCAGTTCAGGATTATTTTAGGCAATGGCAGTTAGTGGCAAACTAGTATCTAAATAGTCCAAAATCTCATATTCAGCTTTAAGTTTTTTGTTTTAAAGAAACTATCTTCTTTGTATTAACTTTGAGATTAGAATACCATTATATAAAAACTGTCCTCTACTCAGGACATGTTAATCCAAAACAGTCAGCTGAATTTAGCTGCTTTTTGATGCCGTTTAATCCGTAAGCCCTGGCACGGTATCAACAATACCAGAAGCGGAAAGAATTAGAGTTATTACTGATCCTGATAATCTGTTGTTTCTCCTACTCTTCCTTCACCACTGCCCCACAAATACCTGTCAGCAGGCTAGCAGAAAAGAGAAATTTTGCAGGAAGATGTTTTTTTTTGTTGTTGTTGCTGTCCCAAACTACTATTTCACAAAAGCATTCTCTTCCCACCTTCCTTTTCATCTTTGTTTTTATTTACAACTCAAAGACCTATCAAGTATCAAATTGACTTGTGGAGAGCAATTCAAAAACCTACTGCTGAAGTTTCACTTGCTAAAACTTGTGGACATACATTTAGGTTGTATTTAGGCTTAGTATTTACATGCTCTATTTAGGTTGCCTTTTAGCCTTGTTGAGGTATGAAGGGCACGTGAACCTACAGTTGCAATTCCCTCGGCAATACCCCTGAGGGTAATTTTCTTAGGCCAGACACGTGCAGAGGAACAGAGATGTTCATTGTTGAAGACACGCCATATAATTGTCTCTTTTAGAGACTCTACATCTAAAGTAATATCGGACCAAACAATCTTTCTGAAGAAGTAGTTGCTAAAATTGAATTTGATAGGGACTGATTTTTCTTGCCTGATTGCTGCAGCACAAACTATGCTACACTTCAAATGAAGATTGTCCACATTATTTTCAAATAAACTGCCTTCGGGGTAATATTTTCATGCTATTTAATGTGTGCATGTTTTCAACTTCCGAGTGTAGTTTTGGCTTTATTCCTTAAGAATAGCAGCACAAATATCTCTAATGTCATTTCTGCTAGTTGTCGTTACTGCATAATTTTTAAACTTGAATATTTGAGTGTAAATTTTGCTTTTTGATCAGACATGCTGAAATCAGAATTTCTATCCTGAATACTGTGTGGCTTTTTGAGTTTTTGTCTGTGCCGTATGGTGCAAAGCTGCAAGCAAACTAGCTTAGTGCTGTCTTTTGAATTCCTTCTAGGTCTGTGTTTTGTTAATAAGGCCAAATACTTCATTGTCATAAAATGCAGATTTTGCTCAATCATTTATTCAACTGTGTTTTAAAAGCTAAGGTTTTTTTGCAGACAACTTTTAGCTTTTTTTGCTGGGATGCACTAGCCTATGCCGATGAATGTTACCAAGTCATAATGTTCTTATGACTCTACATAAGATTTATGCTACACTGAAATGTTGCAGTTCTGAGAGAGTGGTTGATAATTTTGTTTTTGTACAGGGAACAAAGTGTTATTAAGCTCCCTTTTTTTT
>VWZK01013992.1:384772-429602 GCA_013396935.1 Baryphthengus martii | reverse complement strand
TTTTTTTTTTTTTTTCTTTCTATGAGGGGAGGAGGGTGTTCAGGTTGGAAAGTAAACTGTGATCTAATTGGTTAGGAATGGATCTTTTATACTGCTAAAGATGTGTTATGGTTTCTAGTGATTTTTTTTTTTTTCCACTCTTAAATGCCTGGTTAAATATGCTGAGAAATTTATTATGCCATAATTACACTTCATAGTTTTGGCCATTCGAAATTGGAGTTTCCATTTCACCATGTTGCATGACTTTTAGAAACAGAATCAACTGCATCGTGATTCTCCATCGGATGTATTGTGCACACAGTTATTAATTTCATGGGGTTTTTTTAATATCTGCATATTGTGGAGGTGTCTGTCTATAGAGTAACCAAAAAAAAGTATCAGTAACAGCTAATTGCTTGGGTATTAACTACTGCTTTTGGTGTACCACATGTTAACTTTCTTGAAAATAAGATTAAGATGTCCTTGTCATCTAATAGACAACAACGTATATGAACATATATATCTGATTAGAGATTAAAGCAGTTTCAGTCAGTACAAATATTACTGCTTGATTTTGACTTAATTATATATGATGTCAAGGATTTGGGGGTAAGAAATGCTGGTTAAGCTTGGCCAAGCAAATATTTAATGATTTCCTTTTTTTCCCACCTACTTTCAGCTACAAAGAAACTTGTACTATCACTTACACTTTTACGTTGTTGATTGCTAACTCAGTTAAACTTATATATTATGCTATGAGAATAATACTGTACTGTGTATGTTAGAAAAATACTTGGATATTTTTTTAAAGATTAAAAGCATTCAGTAAGTATTGAACTTTCTCATTTGCATATATCTGCATTGTTTTTGCTATACAGTTGTGGGTCTTTATTTTTAGTAGCTATGGCATCATGTATCTTCTTTTGTGTTACTTTTCTTGCTGTTCTTTTTACAAAAACAGCTTGCAATCATTTTTTTAAAACTGTCTTATTTTAAAATATTAAAATGTGCAAATAGATTAAAATGCAGTTATACAACATTATACGTACACATTGGCAAATTTCTTGTTGAGGAATATGCTTCTAAATTTCAGATAGCATTAATTTTGAAGCTTTAAATAAAGGAATATTCACCTCTGCAAATAAAGCTTGATAAATTTATAATACAGATTCTTAATGTGGTACTTTTTTTCTAGGGTAGTGGTTCATTTAGTATAAAGCATGTAAAAAATTGAGCTGTTAAGGACAGATGACATTCATTTCAGAAGGAATTAGTATGACAAGTTCAGGGAGTTTTATAAACCTTGTGATGCTGGGACTCCTATTTTGTCTAAGAAGGGATGTAAAGTGTCCTGAAGTTTAAAATGAGCGTATTGCCTCCCTCTGCTAGCAGTCAGCAGCTCTGTTCTGTAATGACTTGGGAGGTTGGACTTGTACATGGATGCTTGTATTTGGGAGGCTGGGACCTTGTCAAGACAGTAGAAGCTACCCAGTTTGGGAAATTCCAAATATAAGTATTTGAGTCTTTCTGTGGGAGTGAAAAGGAAAAGGCAAAACCAAACGAACCCAAACCACAAAACCAACCAAACAACAAAAGTAAAAAAACCCCTCTGTTTATTTTGTAAAACCTTTATAATTTTTTTTCTCTTTCTGTCAGAAAAGAACGAGGGAAACAGTCTCTGAATTAACTGAGGGACTAATTTTTATTCACTGGAGAATTTCACAATTTAGGTTTGCCTAGGGAGCGTGATGTTACTTTATTTATTTCTTCATATAATCAAGGAATTCTATCATAGAATATCAAGTTGAAAGAGATCTCAGGGTTTGTTTGTATTGTCTTATATAATCAGGTCAGACGCTTTCAATAAGAAATCAATCCTTAGAAATTCTGTTCTCATCTAATAAACATGGATGACTGAATACCACCTCACCCCCTACCCTTCCTCCAAAAAAACCCAAGCCCCAAATATCAGTAATAAGGCAAGTAGGTGGGAACATGGAAAATAATTAGGTGTTTTCTAGGAAAATTACTTTCTGAAGTATGAGTATGGTTTGGAATAGACTGTCAAATTGAGAGTTTTACTAAAATATTAACATAAATGAAAAGTTTGTGCATATAAAGGTACCGTAAGCGATTTTGGGCTGTTAATTTAATGTAGAATTCGGAGACAAGACTTTTGCATAGGTTGTGAATGTTTTTAAAAGAGGTGATTGTGCGTAATTAGAATACAATTTGCCTTTTTTCAATGCAGTTGTAGGAACAGCAGTCTTTATTCTTAAATATACAATATTTTTAAGATTCTCACATACAGCTTTTTTGCCGATGGTAATAAGTTAACTTTTTTAAATAGTACAGTGATTCTCAAGTGTTAGACCTTGCTTAATTCTTGAAGGGATTTTTATTTATTTATTTATTTGTATTTTAATTGTTTAATTTGGCTGAGCTGGCTCCTCTACGTGGCCACAACAATGCTAACAGACATCTGTAACTTTACACTCAGTCTTAGTTCCTTTTGTTCAACTGGAACATAACTAAGGTACAATTCAGTTAGTGGTGATACAGAACAAACATGTATGTTCTGAACAGGAATGTGTTGATTATTAGTCCTCTTGTTTTGAAACTATTTTTGTAAGAGAAAACCCAGAATATGGATGTTTTTCATATCTGGAAACTTTCTTTTCTCTGAATGTCAAGGTTTTTCTGAGAGGATCAGAAACAAGGAGTGGCGTTACAGTGAGATCGTAACTCTTTCTGCCAAATCAATAAAATGCAAAAGTCAAGCAAGTTTAATTTTTAAAGATGTCAAATATGATTTAACGTATTTTGCAGATATTTGCACTTAGCTGATGTTCACACACAGCTGAAGTTTAAGTACTCTAACAAGTGTCCCAAGTTTTGCACCAAAAGGAATAATAAGCAAAAGCAGCTTCTAAAATATGCTAAGTATTACAATGTTTAAGCATTTATTCCTATTCCTTACTGATGAATTAATATTTGTGGGTAGAGATATACTGAATAGCTGAAGAGTGTAAATAATATGGGTGAATATTCGAAACTTGATTATTGAGATGTGAATTCAGAATGAATGATTATATATAATTTGTATTCATTCTGAATTATAATGAACAGAAATGTTAAATTTTAATTTAATTTAATAAATATCAGTGTGCGTATTTTAGATTAGAATCCAGAAAGTAAGAGAGGGAATTAATGAATAACAGATGCTTTCATTTTTTTTTTAATAATCTGAAAAAACTGAAGAGGTGTTTTGCAGAAGGCCTTTAGCCCAAGAGACAAAAAGTACACATAAAACTAAAGATATTTAACTTGTATAAAATACAGAGACTTACATGCAAATGGATAGAAGGCAGGTAGCGTGGTGTAGCGAATGAAATATTTAGCTGAGAATTTGGAAATCTGGGATGTACATTTGGTATTGCAATGTGAAGTGATGTCAGTCGAGTCACTTGTCAGTGCCATTGAACACCTCTGTAAAATAAGTTGAAATCAAATGACAAAGCATGATGAAAGAACTGTGTATTTAATGTGTGTGTGTTTGCACATGTGTGTGTGTCTTCATGCTCTTATTTTTTTTTAGTTGGGGCACTATGTAGTACATACAAATTCAGTTTTAAACTCTGCTTTGCTTTTAAGTGATGACTAATGCAGTTTTTCATCAGTTTGAATTATTACATTAAGACTTAAAGAAACTGTTTTGTTCTTTATAGCTGAGCCAATAACGTTTCCACCTGGAGGAGGCAAGTCATTTATTATGGGTTCTGATGATGTGTTGTTAAGTGTACTGGGCCTTGGAGACCTTGCAGACTTGACAGTAACAAATGATGCAGACTATAGTTATGATGTAAGTGCAATTTTATTTTAATATTCTTCATACAGTTTAATTTAATCAATAGTTGGGTCCCTTCTCCTCAACCCTAAACATTACAGATGCAGAGAACAGTGGTTTCATTTGCAAAAACTTCTGCTTGGGTGAGGGAGGGAGCATCTTGTGAATGTGCTAAGTCATATGGGTAATTAAAATTAAGTTCTCTACTTAAATAATTTAATTTGTATCTTGTCACTGGGGCAATGTATTGTGACATATAATACAGATTGACATCTGAAGATGAATTTGTTAGAACAAAAATGGCATTTAAACGCTGATACGGAGTATTGAGAAGACATGGCATAAAACTGATATTTATATTAGCTTTTTTAATTTGTTTGCCCCTTTGTGTTATGTGGTGTTAACAGCATAGACTATATATAATAGTATATTTCAGAGGTTAGCTTTTAGGATGGGGTTTTTTATTATAATCCAGAGTGTTCTGACATTCCTTTGACCATATTCATTAAACTACTAAGAACAGTGTTATATGAATTTTTCATTGGCTAGTAACATTTGATGGCTGGTTGGGGAAGTGTTCAAGAAAGTCTTATGTATTGTATTTAAATGTCATGTGGGTTTGGATTGTGGTTGTGTTTTGGGATTTTTATTATTGTTGTTACAGGACCTCTTTGTAACTTTTCAGGTTAGATACGTGGTTTTTGTGCTGGAAACCGTTACTAGGGATTTTATTAAAATCTTAGAGTCTGAACTGTTTTTAGCTTTTTGCAGAATCTGAAAACACTTGTGTGTGACTACACACCTTTTTTTGAATCATAGTTGTCCTTCAATATTTATAAGTGATTGGATTACTAATTGCTGTGAAGAAGTAAGATCTAATACTTAAATGCCTCTGTTACTGGAGGGTGTTACGTTACATAGTTCTACTTCCTGAATAACAAATGAAGGTGTTAATTATCCATCCTTCTATTTCTGGACTGTGTAAGAATAAGTGAAAGAGCTTCCTTAAGTATTTGGAATAGTTTCTAAATGTGTATAATATATTGTCCTGTTCATAGTAAAGATTGATTTTCAGGTTGTGTGTTTCATTTCAAATGAAATAATGCTTCTGGGAGATCACGTAACTTATCAGAGTTCAATTTCAGCTCTTTGTATCTTGCCTTTCTCAGACTTTCTATCTAACGGTTAGACCTTCTGTCTGACTAAATCTCTTGTGTAATCACATGTAAAATGTATCTGGCTTTTGAGGGTCGTATACAATTGTTTAGAAAATTATCATTTCTTTTAAAGTTTCTGTGAAATCTGTGAATAAGTGGACTTCAAAGAAAAGTTTTTCAAAAGTTTTCAATTGTAAATGCTTTGAGGCAGCTTAAGTTTGAAAGATCCAAAACTGAATATTTCTAACTACTACTACTCTTTCGTAGTAGTAAATTCCCCTGGGAATTATGAAGGTGAAGAGTTTGTTTTGGGTTTTTCAGGGGTTCTTTTCTTACATAGTGTTGTATTTACTTGGTTGAATAACTTCTAAAAGCTCCTGTCCATTAAATAGTTAAGCATACATTGGGTTTATGCTAATGTGCATAAGGAAAAATATTTATTTTAAAGAAGTTTAGAATCTCAAATCAAGCTCCCCAACTTGTCAGTTGATTATTTATCAAAAACCTCACTGGTGTACTTTCAGCAGTAAGGCAGCTGTAGTTGAGAGAGATCTCAAATTGGTTTTGCTGTTGCGTTGTGTTCTAGGTCTGTGCTATTCCAAGAATACTTAATACAATCTGTGTTGTTATGATCTGAATTTTATTTACAGTCCTGACAGATATAAAGTACTAAGATTTTACTACCTATGGAGATTTTAATTTCTTAATAGTGTTGCTGAAAGTATCAGGGGACGCTGATAGATTCTTGCCTAGAATTGAGAAACACGCTTTAGCAATTGCATGACAAATGTGTCGTGGCGGAGGATAGGATTCATTTGTTCATTGTTAGTTTGCTAATTTTAGCCATCTAACTAAAGTCAGTTTTCCAAATTCCCTTTGTAATTACTTGAGGGGAAGAGAAAAGTACCTCCATGAGTATTTCTCCTTACGATGAAGGCTTAGGACAGATGGGATGTCACTTTTTAAGGTCTGCTCTCAGTATAACATAAATTGTATTCCAAGCTCTAAATTAGTCTCTTGCAGTCACTAGAATAGTTTGAGGGTTTTTGGTAACTCTTCTAAGTTGCTTATGATTAATACTAAGCAGCTGTAGTTTTTGGTTTTTCAGCCTAGTGGTCTATAGGTTGAGCATGAATTAGATGTTCACAGAATATATATATAAAGTTTGTATTTATTGCTTCACATAGCGACTGATTTATTGTCTCATGAATGTATTTAAAACTCATTAAATACTTTAGACATAACATTACATGTAAATGTTTTTTTAAATCATGACAAATGCGTATTTATATACCTTTATGTGTAGAAATATTGAAGAATTCCGTGTGATTCCTGTCATTCTCAGTGAAGTTGTTCATCTGAGGAAGATCACTCACTAGGCATCTGAAGCTCAGTTGTCGTTGTGTTGAAGTGATAAATGAGCTTTACACAGTGGTAATCTTTTCCTTGGGTGCAGACAACATGATAAGCAGTAAAATCTTTATCTTTCTGCAGGGAAGAAGAATTAAAATAGAATTGCGCAAAAGGATTAAATCCAGTTTTTGAAAATCAAAGCTTCTTGTCTGTGTGTTCAGTATTGTACCCTGTTCCCCTCTGGGACAAGAGAAACTATTACAATAGAAAAATTTGCTAACTACCTTGCATGAGAGAGAGGGAGTTGTAGCTGCATACAGACAGAGCAATAGATAAATGCAGACTTAAAATTGAACATGTAGTAGCTGAATCAAAAATAGCATGTTTTCCACAAATATGGGGTGTTATATATTCTACATATTTTTTAAGATAAAATCACTCTTTCCTTTTTTTTTTTTTTTTTTTAAGCTCCCAGCTAATAAAGATGCCTTCCGAAAGACATGGAACCCTAAGTATACGCTACGCAGTCATTTTGACGGAGTGCGGGCACTAGCTTTTCATCCTGTAGAGCCTGTGCTGGTTACAGCCTCTGAGGACCACACTCTAAAACTTTGGAATTTGCAGAAAACGGTTCCTGCCAAAAAGCAAGTATATGGGGTTTTTATCAAACATCAGTTGTGTTTTAAATGCAGGCTGCCCAGGGGGGTTGTGGATTCTCCTTCTCTGGAGACATTCAAGACCCGCCTGGACACCTTCCTGTGTGATGTCATTTAGGTTCCTGCTCTGGCAGGGGGATTGGACTTGATGATCCTTTGAGGTCCCTTCCAATTCCTAACATTCTGTGATTCTGTGATTCTGTGATTCTGTGAAATGCCTTTGAAATTCATTAAACTCTGGAGTGTTTTCAGAGTTTTTCGGTAGAGGTTTCATGTAGTGTAATGACTCTTCCTTTCTCTTTCAGGAGTGCCTCTTTAGACGTAGAACCCATCTACACATTTAGGGCCCACATGTAAGTGACACTTCACTGTAAAAGCCACAGATTTGGCTTCCCTGAAGCCACTTACTTGATAGAACATAATGTCTTGCTGTTGTACTTTTTATCTAAAGAGTAAAACACTCTTCCCTAGGACTAGGTGACTAATTTGTCCTTCTGTTTAAATACAAGTGTTCTTCTTGAGTGATAGGAAGATTCACTGGCCGATTGAATTCTTCATGTTTATTTCTCTGTCTAGTTTTGGGCTATTATTTTGGCTTTTGTTATTGAAAACCAAAAGGTAAAGGTTGGGGAAGGTTTGAAACAGAACTGATCCCACCCTGTGTCTTCCAATGAGAGTGGTAAAAAAGTAATTATACTCTTTTTCCCCTCAAGCAGACTTTGAGCAACATTCCCTTTCAGTGGGGCTTCGTTCTTCACTTTACCAGTCAAGGTCTAACCTTGCCCAAAAAGTACACTTTCCAGGATCATTTTTCTGAACCTGTTTACTGGAGCATGGGTTACTGTCAGTTCTTGAAACGGGATGAGAAAATACGTGGGGCTGCAAGGGGGTCTACAACCACCTCTTTCAAATTGGTATAGATGCCCTGTAAAAATTCACTGGTTATAGGTGTAGTTACTGCTGCTTCTGCAAAATAAGGTGGTGGTCTTTGAATTCCTTGAATTTGGATAGTATTAGTTAATTTGTTATGAATATTTTAATAGAGGTTGCTATCACTTGTTGAAACTTAAACAATGCTGTCTATTTTTTTTTTCTTTGGAGTTTGAATTTTTTTAACTACTTGATCCAGTCAAATGTTTTTTGAAAGTAGGAACTGAAATTTTCACGTCTATCCTATAGGCAGTTTCAATAAACTTTTTTTTTCTCTGTTTCCCAACAGTGGACCTGTATTGTCATTGGCAATTAGTTCCAATGGAGAACAGTGTTTCAGTGGTGGTATTGATGCAACCATCCAGTGGTGGAACATGCCGAGCCCTAACGTGGATCCATATGATACCTATGGTAAGTACATTTTAAAAGATAACCTATGGCCATTGTCTTCAACATGAGTTTTCTGAGCTTTTTGGTGGTGGGTTTTTTTTCTAGAGCTTTTGTGAAATGTAACTGACATTTGTCAACTAAATTTTTTTAACTTTTTGTGTGTGGTAAACTCTATTTACTTGTTATGTAGTTTGTATAGAACTGTAATAGGAAGACTGGCAATTTCTGAGGTTTAAGGAGCAAAGTAGAAAATAAATCATAACTAATTTTTTTAAGAAGCATGCTTACTACTTTGAACCAATATTCTGAATTTTTGGATGATTGTTTATTTCTTCTGATAGGAATTACTCCAAAAACTAAGATAGGTGTACTCAAATTCTGTATCTCACATTTCTGACTTGCATCTCAGTTCCCATAGCCAATGTTTCATTAAAGAGCTGATAACTGCTTGGAAAACTGCATCGTTCTCCTGCCACTGATGGTGATTAGCATTTTGTGTTACATGTAATGCTAAGGGTGCAGATCCATTGTCTACTGAAGTTTGAATGGGACAGAGTCAAGAATTCTTCCTCTCTCCCATGTGTCAATATAGTGAGTGAGCTCATGCAACACTCAGGCTGCATAATCTGTGTCAGTGAGATGGAGAGGGATGGGAAGCAGTGGTGTCTTGCACTGATTTAGGAGGACCACTACACCCTATCCCTTAAACCAATATATAGCTCAAATTGTGCCTCTGATAAAAATTTATTCAATATAGTCTAATCACTGAAAGTGGTCGGATTTGTTCACGCAGATAGTATTGTTGATACAATTTTCATGGGCCTGAGAACTATCTCTGCTCAAGTGACAAATTTTATTTTTAAAAGAGAGAGATCTAGTAGAATGTTCCTCCTCCTGAAAGCTTGCTAGGGTTTTGGGTTGCAAGACCGGCTTGTTTTTAATTTTCTGCAAAACTCAACTTTAGTGATTTATCTGGCTTTATTCCTTTCCATTTATCTTTTTCTCTCACTTCTCTACTCAAAGCCTGGTAGAGAAAAAATTAGAAACTCCTCTATAAAAGGCAAATATAAAGTATCTGGGAGAAGAAAATAAGAATGTGTTTTTCTAATCCACAAGCAGAAATACCCTCGGTTTAATTATTAGGATACTTGAGAGTTTTAGAGCGTGCCCCTGTGTGAGCAGAGTGCACTGCCTATAACCAGCATTAAGCATCAGTGTTTAAGTGGAAAGCTGCTTTTGTTAGGTGGTTTTGGACCTTGCATAGAGGAAGGACTGTGACTATCTTCTAGATAGTGAATTTGGAGGGAAGAAGTAAGTCCCTCAGAGTGGAGGTAGTAACGAGTGTGTATCATTCTGGAAAAAGGGACATTGTTTTTTGCGAGGTTGGTTGCTTTGGTTTGGGGGGTTTTTTTGATTTGGTTTGTTTTGGGTTTTTTTGTATGTTTGTTTGTTGTGGAGTTTTTAGGAGACAGATGGCAGTGGTTGTGCAAAATTATCTCCAGCGTAATATTCTAGCTGTTGCTTGAACTGAAAGGACTGGGGACACATGACAGTTTTATATGGAATTTAATTAATATTGAGGTACAAGAAATACATATTTAATGGTGGTTTTTTTCCATTGAAAAGTTTTAATTTCTGAATTTTATTTTTTTTTTTCCAGAGCCAAACGTTCTAGCTGGCACATTAATTGCTCACACAGATGCAGTCTGGGGTCTTGCTTACAGCGGTGTAAAGAATCACTTACTATCTTGTTCAGCAGATGGCACTATTAGATTATGGAACCCACCAGAAAAAATGCCCTGTATTTGCACTTACAATGGAGAGAAAGGTAGGTTTTTGCAGTGGTTTTGAAAATCTGTTACGAGGCAGCTGCTGGTGCGTCCAGGCTCAGTATCAATTTATCAGAACTAAAGGGAAAAGATCTTTTAATAAGGCAATCTTGATTCTGTAGCATTATTTTAAGAATTAGAGCAAATTTCTTTTTTGAAGAATGAGTATAAAACAAACTGTTTAAACTGTCGAGAATTTTTGAAGTGTTTCTTTCTAAGAACATTTTCCTATCTTTCTAGAGCATGGAATACCTACATCAGTTGACTTTATAGGTTGTGACCCTGCTCATATGGTAGCAGCTTTTAATACTGGCAGCACAGTCATCTATGATTTAGAAACATCCCAGTCAGTGGTAATGCTTTCATCACAAATAGAATCTGGTAAGTGAAGCTCTTCTGTATTAAATATCCATTTTGGGTGAAGTACTTTGATAAAAGTTTTATTATATAATGAAGTAAATAAAGTTTTGTGCAATTAGAAAGTTGGCTAGATGCCTAAAGATACTTAGAACAGACATGATGGAAAATATTTGAAAGCAGTTAGAGCTAGTTATAGTAACAGTTTTTGTTCTCTAAGCTAAAGTTTCTCAAGATTCAGTTGTCTGAATTGCATATTAAAACATAGTTTTGATTATATAGCCTTGACAGGGAGGATATTGAGATAAAGTAAATAAGGGAATAAAGCAGAATATTAGTTCAGTGCAGAATTCTGCACAGTTTGTGATTAAACACTCTCTCCTGTGGATAAAAATGTTGCTTATGTAATATTAGTTAATATAGTAAGCTGAAGTGTAATGCTAAAATATTCTCATTATAACTTTAGCCCTTCCTTTAAGGCAAGTGAATATTTTTATTTTATTTTTCAGGTGTACAATCAAATAATCATATTAACAAGGTAGTAAGTCATCCCACACTTCCTGTAACTATTACAGCACATGAAGATAGACACATCAAATTTTTTGACAACAAAACGGGTAAGGATAAAGAGAACCTAGTTTGTATGTATTTTACAATACATACAAGTTTAAAGTAAATCTGAGTGGATAGGAAGAATCCATCTGTAGAAAACTTACTAGTGATGCAGTTGTACACAAACAGTATATGTAGGGTAAAAGCTCTTCTGTACCTTGTCATTGTCTCATAGAAATCTGTTGCAGGCAGAGATAGCTGTGAAGGGACAAGTAGGTCCTCTTAAGTTAGCACTTTATTTAATTATTTATAAAATATGTCTACCATGTTCTTCCTGTCTTCATCATTTGCATGCTTTTAACTTTAAGGATGTATCAGTTAAGTTTTTCAACTTTTAGTGGTAAAGAACATTGCTTAGTACCTATAACAGGGCAAGAAATAACCTTAAATTCATTGTAGTAATGGAATCCTGTGTTATACTTTATTTGCTGGTAAAGTTTATAAAATGGGAAAGAATCTGGAAAAAAAGAGAAGGAAGGACACAGGGAAAATCTCCACAATTTGTTGTAACAAAAAAGTTTGAATAATTCTAAGAATGACCATAAATTTCTTGTTCATCAAATTATCAGTCACTGCTCAGTTCCTGCATTTTATCCTGTGAAAGTTGGAAGGAAAAAAAAAATATCAGCATAAGCTGACTTAAAGTAAGCACATGTGCAAAGCCTCTGGTTCAAGTGGCTTAGTGGGTTTGATTTGGGCTGAATGTGGGATGGTGTTCTCTTTTTTTTGTATTATTTGATTTTTTATTTTTTTTTTTGTGTTAAGGCAAAAAATTAGACTTTTTTTTTCTCCATCTTACTTGCCATAGATGTCTGTATTAGAATTGTGGTCATTAAATGCATTGCAATGTTTGTCTTGAAATTAAAAATTACTACTTTAAAGAAACAAAGGTGTCGAATAAGGAGAAGAGTCTTGCATGAACAAATTGGGTCAAAGACAGGAAATAGAAGGTAGAAGTGTATGGTCATTTAGTGAAATAAAAAATTTCTCGGTCCTGGAGAGATCAGCAACCTGGAGGGATCACCAATAAGTTCCACGTAGTCTGAATCATCTGGACTTTAGCCAGGCTAAAATGTTTCAGAGAATGGTTAAAATTATCATCAGAGATCTTCAGTAGCTTTTAGCTTCTTCAGGAAGAATCTTAGAAACTAAATAGGATGAAATTCTTCGGGAAGAGAGGCACCTGGCAAAGATGGTATATACTTTCTTCATGCTGGTCATGGTTTTATCGGGATTTCTTTGCTCTCTTGTTCAGTTGATAACCCCCAACAGGTAACAGGTTCAAAACAGAAAGGTGATTGTTCTTCTGTGCAGTTAAATATTTTGGAACTCCTCCCAAAAAGCACCATGACATGCTGAAAGATTTTATTAAGAGTCCAGGAATGGAGATCTCTGAAAAGAAATGCATTGAGCGTAGTCGAATGCAGAGATAACACCTCTGCTTTGTGATGTAACTGAGGAGTTAATTGTTAGAAGCTGGAGAGTATTCTGGGCAAGTATCACAGTTGCCTTGTTATTTTCTTCCCTGGTTTGTCACCAGTCACCTCTCTGCTTGCAATGACAGAGATAGAGGGACCTTGGGTATGACTCCTTTAAGTCTCTTTTCACGAAGCTTCATTAACGCGTTATCTGACTGGGGCGGGTGGTAGGACATTTAAGGGACTACAAATTTAGCTTCTCATCCGGTCATTTTAGGATTGGTCTCTATTGTCATTGCTACCAGTAAAGATCCCAGATGGCTAAGAAGAGAGCTTATAATGGGAATGCCTTGTTGAGAATTGTCATTTGCCTATATGCTTATACACAAATTTACAGTTGAATCTTAATAATTTCTAATAGAATTTTGTAATTCAGATATTACTGGAATTTAAATGAGCATGTTATTCTATATGGCATTTAATAGGAATGTTTTTTTTAAAAGCAGCAATACTTCACAGGAAACTGACTGTTTATTTTATTTTTAGGTAAAATGATCCATTCTATGGTTGCTCACTTGGATGCTGTCACAAGTCTAGCTGTAGACCCTAATGGAATCTATTTAATGTCTGGAAGTAAGGATTTTTTCATATTCTGTACGCTCTATAAATTTTTCATTTAGGATGCACTCAAGTGTCTGACAAATCTTTTCAATTTATTTTATTTTTCCTAAACAGGCCATGATTGTTCCATTAGGTTATGGAATTTGGACAGCAAGACATGTGTGCAAGAAATAACAGCTCATAGGAAAAAGCTGGATGAATCCATTTATGATGTAGCATTTCATCCGTCAAAAGCATATATTGCCAGTGCAGGAGCTGATGCCCTTGCCAAAGTATTTGTGTGACCTAGCAGAACATACCTGCATCATAACAGCAGGTCTGTTTGGACAAAAAAAAGAGGGAATGCATCACTGCCATCAATGATAAGGTTACCAATAAGACACTACATCTGATCTGCCTGGGGGAAGGCTTTTATGTGGGACAGGTAGAAGTTGGTGAAAAATCACCACATCTTGAACAATGTCGGGCTCATTCATTTAACTGTAATTACTGTATTTGGGGAGGGCGGGGAGAAATACAAAAAAAGAAAAAAAAGAAAACCAGTATTTGTAGCCTTGACTGGATTGAACTGAGCGTATGTCTGTTCTTTAGGTGTCTTTAAGCAAACGTGGAGTCTGATCTTACAAAAGACTTTTATTTTGGACTCTGTGTGCTGCCTTAGGGTTAGGAATGTGGTGCTCTTGTGGGGGGAAGTGAGCTCCAAGAGTAGCTTTCTTTTCATCTCTTAGTAATCTTCTGTTTATCAGTTGAATGCCACAGATTCCCCTTTTAAACTTTTATTTTGCTTTAAAGAAAAGGAAATTTAACTTAAAATATTTTAGCATTAGTTGCACAAAATGTTTGGATAAAATTCTAGTTTTTATAAGTCTTTTTATATATTTAGCCTGTCACAACAGTGCTCAAGATTGTATTGATAATGTTTTTCTGCATTATAGAACCCTAAAACACAGAGATCTCACTGACCCGCTGCCGTGTAACCACACTCTTCCCTTCTTTTGCCTAATACAGCTCAGCTAAGTCCTTGCATAAGGATGCTAATTCATCATCATCGCATAACTGTCTTCATAAATAAAGGACTGTAAAATGTGTTCAAATGAAACACAGAGGGGTTAACACCCCCAAATGAACTCTTTAAAAAAAAAAAAATTTAAAAAAAATTTAATCTTGGCATCCTATCACTATGTGATATTTTGTACATCTTACTGTATTTACGAGTTTATTTATCAAGGATTACCCATCTTGCTAATGGCCTATTGTTATTTATTTCACTTTTTGTTGGTCTTTATATCCTTTTATGTAGTGTGTTAAAGGGCCCTGTGTATCTATTATGGCACTCTTTGAACAGTCTAAAAGAGATGAGAAAATGGGACATCTGATAATTCTAAGGTTGCAAACCAAGAAATTCTTTTTCTTCTGGTTAAGTACCTGGAGTGGAGTCGATTCCAAAAAAAACCAATCTTGTTTCAGAACTTTTGGAGTGAAAATTATTTTTATTTGCGTTTCAAATAGAATACAAAAGTAGTTGATTCAAGATTCATAAATCTGCTGTGTTTTGACTAGTTATTCCCTGCTTTTATTTTATTTTCAGATGTGCTTCAGTTTATGGTGTAACTAAAGATTTTGTTTGTGTAATGCATGATTAATACAATAAAGTATTTTTTCTAGTCTTCCACAAAACTTTTCTGATCAGTTTGCGAGTTTTGATGAGTTTTGTAAGGTTTCTGTTTTACAAACTATGAATCAGCAAATTTTTAAGATTGTACCACATAGCAAAAGTACAGCTGTTGAAAAATAATGTATATAAAATGCATATAATAAATATTAAATGGTGTACCTGTATGTTACTGTTGGCTACATTATTTTGTGTTGCACAGTTTGAAAGTGTCATTCTACAAATTACTAAATTAGGTCTAAATTTTAGCAAAATGACCATTTGTTTGTTATGCTTATAAGCTGCTTTGCTTTTGAAAAATTGTAATAATTGTCTGGATGTCAGCAATCTGTTCAGTTTCAAACAGCAGCACCCACGTGTAAGAACATGTTTCCACAATGTTTGAAAATATTTTTTTTACAGGAACAAATTGCAAATTGCTAGTTAAGATGATAATCACAGTGTTTTTCACTGTCTCTGTATGTAAAATGATTCTCAAGTGCTTTAGGAACCAGAAAGATACTCGGCTCTTATTTCAGGGTGCCATTGAATCATTAATTAAAAAAATTAATAATCGATTTCTAAATGCTTAAAATTTGCCCCGTATGTCAAATGTTTACTTATTAACCTTTATGCGTTTCTTTCCAAGTTCTCCAATAAGGATGATGTGCAGAAGGGCAGTCTTTTTGCAAAAGGCTAAGCTGCAGGTCAACATCTAGCTGCTCTGTGATAAGTCCCTTTCCTGAAAGTTTATCAACAGAAACAGAATGCCACTATATGATGAATCTTAGATTTTCCTGTAAAAGTAGTTTGTTTAGGTATAAATTACTTTTAAGCTGGAACATGTTCCTATAAGTGGTTGCAACTGTATTGTTCCATGTAAGTTTCCAGTTTTGCAGTGAGAATGTATCTCATGCCATCTCATGTCAAGCAAATTAGATTTTTTTTTTTTTAAAAAAAAAAAAGAAAAGAAAGGAAAAGAAGGTGCTCATGGTAGGCAGAATACTGCAGTTATATTCTGAACTTTAATTTTGGTTTAGTAATAATGTTATGTTGTTTGAAATGTTACATTAAATTATAATTGTATAGAAATTGGAAAACTTTGTCCTTTATCATGAAGATTGAGGTGAGGCCTTTCAGTAACTGCTTGTAGGACACTAAGACTTTACTTTTGAAAGTAACGTTCAGCTGATTTGCACTTTTTGTTCCTTCCAGTCTAGAGCATTCAACTAATCAACAGACAAGAGAATATTTGAATTTTATTGGAAGTAATTTCATAAACTGCCTTTTCTGAAGCCAAACATTGTTTCTGGCAGCTTTTCCAGACTGCTGCATTTTAATGCTTAAATGAAATGTGATTGTTTAATAAACATTGCCATGCATAACATTTACTTTTTTTTTTTTTTGGAATTGTATTAAAATTAAACTGGTAAAACCAAAAATATTTGCTTATTTTTCTTAATTGAAATCTTAACAGTCATCTTAGTTCACTAATGCACACCGGATCAAATACTGTAGTGAGGCTTCATTTATTGAATGATTAACAATAATCTCTAATATAGTTTTAGTTTATCGTAGGGTGTAGCATGCTTCTACCTTTATTTGGTTTTTTTTTTTTGGTTTTCGTAGAACAGAAGAGCTGTGGTACTGGTGATAGGGGGATGAGTAAGATTGATATTAACAGACTTACTCCCCATCTTGCTTTTTATTGTAGGAACTGTTTTAAACAGATGAGCGGTGACTTTAATCCTACATAAATATCAAATACATCTGAAAAAGGTGTGACAGGCCCTGATCGAGAACCTTCCCTAATTTAGAAATCCTAGGGAATAATTTCTTTGCCAGCAAATAATTGGTAGATTTTCCTAGTGGAAAAATTCAGTGGGCTTGAGGATACATGATCAGAGGCTATCCATTTCTCCTATTTTATCTTAATTTATTTACTTTATAACCGATGGCACTCTCTGGCCTGGCATACTCTTCTTCGTATGTGCTTCTGTAGCACTTTCCAGCTCAAATCAGTGGAAAGCTTCTTGGTCTCACAGTGCTGACTGCTATTCCTTCTAGCTATTATGTCACATAACGAGTGTCTCAAATGCATCCCAGTTGAGCAGCTGGTATTTTTGCGAGGAGGCTAAACACACAGATAAGATGGTCTAAATAAATCCTGCTGGGAAAATGAGTGTCACTTTTTTCCTCCTAGATAAAGTACATGGTATGAAAATATGACTGAATTTACCTTTTAGTTGTGTTTGGTTTCATTACTCGTGTGTGTGTATGTATTTACGTTCTTCTTCTAAAGAACTAATAGAAGAAAATAATTAACAAACAAAAGGCTCCAAAATTGTTTCTTAGTGCTACATCTGAGGTGAGCATGAATGAAGGTTTAAGTTCATTATTTGATACTTGCTCTGTTGATCCTTGGAGAACACACATCCTTCAGCACTATGCAAACTAAACAGCTTATATTAATTTTTTAAAAATCAGTAGCTAAAGGTACAAAGCATAAATGTCATAAAATACATTGCTTTCTCTTCTGATTTTTAACAGAGAACCAAATTTTGACTGGCTTGATAATGGAAACCAATATGCTTTCTTTTTAGTCCTCCCTCTCACCTATATATCTTAATGCCCCCCCCCCAAGATAAGTCTGAAAGTGCATGTTTAGCAACAAAATACTTACTTTTTTTTTATATATATATATATTTACAGAGTTTAAGGAAGTTAATTTAACTTTGTTGATGCCTCTAGTAATGAAAAGGAGTCAATATGAGGTAGCCTAAGTTGTAAGGCTGTTCTCTTCAAGAGCTGCTGATGTTTTTTGGCTGTTGACCTCTAACAAATGGCAAGGGACAACCTTAACCATTTAATGTCTTCATATGCAAACTGCATACACTGTTCTCTTCAGTCACATGGAGAATGCAGTGAATCGCAGCAGTGCTGTGAGACTTTTGATACTCTCATTTTAAGTTCACTGAAATTAATTATTACAGAATTTAAACCTTTCTAAACTAAAGGATCTGTGCTGTATACATATATTTGTAAAACAGGCTACAGGTAGGAATTTAATAGTGATCTTGTACTATGTGTATGTTAAAAGCTACCTCTTTTAAACAGAGTATATATTGGGAGCTGCATTTGTTTCACTGAAGTTCCTAAGTGTTAATACTGCCCCATCCTTTACAAATGGTATTTAATTGTTTGACAAGTGATGGTCTTTCAAATAAAAGTGAAGATAACATGAGCTTAGTTATTACATGGCTTGTTAGAATTGTTTATTTCTATCACAAAAGGGATGAGGCTTATTAACCTCTTAAGGTGAAAGACTCCATTCTACTTCAGAGAGCACTGGGTACCTTTGAATAAAGATTTCGCTTGCTGATCAAGGGGTATTGGCTTTTGGGATGTCTTTGACTTGAATGTATTGGAGACCCCTTAAACTTGAAGGGAGAGTACCACCATAACAGAATGATTTGCGGCTCTATCCTCAGGTTCCTTTTGTGACAAAAAAAATAAATAATATTGGCTATGTGACCACATTTTTTTTAAAGCAATTTTCAATGTAATTTGAAGCTTTTTGCAGCTGGACATTTTTGATAATACTCTAAAGATTTTTAACTCTTTTCAGTCTTAAGCATTCGTTAGTGCTGGCTGACTTTAAGTTCCTTCTCCCGTCTGCTTTTGTCTCTCAACTTCCAGCTTTTCCTGAAAGCTCCTGAGGCTTTGAGAAACCTGTAGGTGGAAAGAGTAGCTCGTATAAATGTTAGGCCGTGAATCCATGTGTGATTTACAGAAATACAGGTCCAGGTGAACCCTTTTGAGTTGAGAGGATGACCTTTTAAGGTCAGTGTGCAGAGGCTGGTGGGGCAGCTGCTGTGGGTGGGGCTGAGCTGATGGGGCTCACCTGGCGGTGCCTCTTGCAGAAGGCAGGGATGGTGGCTTCTGGAGTGGGGACAGAGCAAGTCTGCAGGAGTCCAGCAGCAAGCGGTGAGTAGGCAGAGCGGGAGAGATGTTTCCCTCCCTCTCTGCACCCATTTTGATGTTGGGGGAGTGGGAGAGCTGCTGGTGTTGTGTCCTTTTGGTCACATACCCCTGAGGTGTTTCCTGAGGCTTTTCTCTCTCGCCTCCACCTGCAGCCTGATTTACTGTGTGACTGTTGGGAGCCGTGGCTTCTCCTCTGGCCACTAGCCTTGGGTGATCCTGGTGAGTCTGGGCAGGGGGAGGAATCAATTATATCCGAGTACTTCCAAGACTGAGCCTGAGAACTGCTGGGTTTTCGCTCGGGAACAGCGGCTGGCCAAGGGGACGTGTTTTTACCCTCAGGAAAGGCTGGCGGGCTGAGGGGGTCATGTGCTGTTGGTGACTTTCTGGTGACAGGCCTCGTTGGCTTTAAGTAGGTTTTTTCCTGTTGTTTCAGATGTCTTTGCCTCTCCAGTTGCTCTTTAGTACCTTGAAATGGGTAGATTTCTTGGTTTTTTATTAATATGTGAGGTTTTTTCTGCCAAAGAGAAAGCCTTTCTGAGGAAAAAGCTTCTCAGTTGTTCCAGGGTATCTTGCATCTAAGCTCTTGTCAGATTTATACTTCAGTGGGAGTAAAGAGCTCCAGCTTCATGCAGAAGTTATGTCTGCCTTCCCTGAGATCTCAGCAATGGCTGGGAGCAAAAAAAAAACAAACCACCACCACCACCCGAACCCTTCAGCTTTCATGGTAAAACCCAGTGTGTGCAGCAGGCAGGGAGCGGGGTGTGGGGCTGCTGCAGCTGCCTCTGGCACAGGCTGATGGCCGCTGCTCAGCTGCTGAGAATTACCCTGCTGATGCCTCTGGGAGAAGCAGCAGCTGGGAATGCTGACGGCGGGAACTCGAAAGCAGAAGCTCTTGCGACATCCTGCAGATGCTCTGTGTGTGATGGCAGTACTTTGTGTCGCGTCTCTGGTTTATGTGCCTCGTGCGTTTGGTGAACTCTAGTTGTCAGCCAGAGGTTTCCCTTGGATTGCTTCACCTGGAGTTTTTCTGTTACATAGAAATACCATTTCATCTTAATGACAGCAAATATTTTAAAATGCTTTCCAATACGGCTTCATTACTAGGCTGGTTGTTGGCAAAACAAGCTGATCAGGAGCCGTTTGCGAAACAGAAGCTGTAGGGCCTACTAGGAAGCTGGGGAGGGACAAGGGCAGGTAGCAATAGGATGAGGGGCAATGGTTTCAAACTAGATTGGATATTAGGAAGAAGTTCATTACTGTGAGGGTGGTGAGACACTGAAACAGGTTGCCCAGAGGGGTGGTGGAGGTCCTGTCCCTGAAGACATTCAAGGTCAGGCTTGATGGGGCTCTGAGCAACCTGATCTAGTTAAAATGTCCCTGCTCACTGCAGGGGGCTTGGACTAGATGACCTTGAAAGGTCCCATCCAACCCAATGCATTCTATAATTTTGTTCTATGATTTTTGTTTCCTGAATTAGTGCTTTGACTCTCTTGCCCTTGATAATTCGGGTGACTGGTTCTGCCAATCTTAATAAGTGTAGTTTTCTATTAAAATTACTTAGCTACCAGTTGCTCTGCAGAAGAATTTCTTAGAGACTGGAAATACTTTCCACAATTTGATCTATTTTTTCTAAACTGGCTCCTACTCCTCACCAGATTGGTTCAACAGGCCAAAACTGTGTACCTCACCTGGGTTAGAATATTTAGGTTGGGGAAGGCTGTTGTCCCCCCATTCTCCTTTAATGAACAAGTAGTATGTTATTAAAATATCCTAGGGTAAGTGTCAAGAGAATTCAAAAAAAACTACATCATTATTAATTTGGTTTTGATTTTTATTTTAAAAAGACAATTTTAATGGCATATTTTATTGACTTTGAAACTTACTTAAAATTTGGAAGTAACTCTAAGTTAGTAGATAATTTTTGTTTTCCCATCTAATTTATTTTCCTAAACCTTGCCGGTCGTTCTCTCAGTCTTTTGACTTGTTGTTGTCTCTAACTTGTAATCTTTGGCAGAGAATTATCATATTTGTAATGTGATCACACGCATCAGGACAGAAAAATAGTTCTTATCCCTTTGCTTACATTCTACTGTGCCCTGACTGCTGTTCAGTAGTAAAGGCTGTGTCTGGCCTCGGTGAAGGCCGCAAATGTTTAGTTAGTATTTGCTAGCAAAACCAGCTATGCAGGATTCTCCTGCCGGTGTCTGAGGAACTGGTCCAGTCTGAAGTTCAGCTGTAGGTTCAGTTGTACCCTGAGGCTGAGGGTATATTCAAACTGACAGCGCCTGGCTCCCAGGAGAGTGCCCTCGGTGTGAGGTTAGCTGCCTTGGCAGCCAGGAAGCTGCTCCCTTTGGCTGTAGTAAACAAAGTGGCCAAAGCAGCGCGGTTTTCCCTTCATTATCCCGGGATGGCTGGAGTTCAGCTGACCCTGCTGGTGTTTACAGACAACTGCTCTCCTTGTGGAATGTAAAGGAAAATAGTAAGGACACGGTGTTCATTTGTATGAAGTCACGGATGAATGTAAATACATTTTAGAGCAATAAAGCAACAAATACCCTTCAGGTAGTGCAAGTGGCTTATGATCAAGGATACTTCACTAACCAAAGTTGATAGTTTGAAAGGAAAGGCAATTTTGATCCTAATGAGATTAAATTTAAAGTGGGCATTCGCTTCAAAGTGGAGATTTAAGATCTTGGATTTAGTCATAGACAGCAATTTTTCAGGACCTATTCATCCTTCAGCTGAAGCCAGAGGCACAATTCCTATTGAAGCCAAAGAGGACAAAGGAATGTGTGCTTCAGTTAATAGAGAGAGATATATATATTTAACCAGAAAGTTGCTCATACTGAAATTATAAACTGTTCAGTGGAAGTTTTCATGTATTTGATGTCTATATTTGCATGACAGTTGATCACAAGCAGAACACGTTCTGCTTCTGCTTCTCAAGAAAACTATTTATGTTTACTGGCCCAGGTTCAAACCAAAGCCAGTCAGCAAGATTTTTTTTTTAATTTTTTTTTGATTAATTTTATTAGACTGGGAATCTAAGCCTCCAGTTTCCAGGTTGGTTGTTTAAGGTATAAGTTGATCTTCATTGACAGAGCGCTCAGACCTTCTGTGGCACTTGCATTCAGCAGAGAAATTTTCTGTGGTTTTTGTGGCCTTGATGCTTTCTGGAACTGACTTGCCCTTCAGCCTGGTGAAAGGAAGGAGAGTGCTGACAAAACTAGTGGAGCTAGGTAGGGATTTTGAGAGTTGCCCCATTAGAAATACGGCTTAAAAGCAAAGACATTATAGGTTGTCACCACTTTTCAGATCAGGGGAGATTAAAATCTAGTATTTGTATTGTGTGAGGCTATACTTGGTAGAAGAGAAGACTTAAGTGACAACACTAATATGAAATGCAAATATAAGTAGTTAAGAACATTTATAGGATAAACTACTGTTCTGATGAAACGATGCTACTTCATATATGCCAAACTATGACTTCTGTCAGTGAAGAATTCCAGTGCTCAGGAGTATGTCCTGACCAATGCACAGCTGTAGGTTGCAGATCTTACTGGAAGTGATCATGGTGCAAAAAGGAAATCCAACTTATTTGGGACAGCAAATCGATAGAACTTTGTAAATGTAGGTTGCCTTGAGAACTGTACTGGGAAGGGTTAGTTTTGGACTGTGCTAGCTACTATTTAATGTGAAATTCAGAAACAGCTCTGGGAGCTGCAGTAAGTACCCAAACCACTAAGTTCCTAATTGTCTGCTTGTTTCTGAGTGAAAGAATCTTAATATTTCTTTTAATGTGCAGCAGTATGTCATCAACAGTGAGGCTGTAAGTCTGAGACCCCCTGAGCCTATTCAGGGAAACTGAACATAGAGAATCACAGAATGGTCTGGGTTGGAAGGGACCTTTTTAGAGATTATCTGGCCCAGCTCCCTTGCATGGTTTTCATCATACAGATTTTCATCAGTCTCACTAGAGAATAGAACTGATCCCTGTGGGCCGTGTTCTTGGTTGACAGTCTTAATACCTGCAGTAATGTTATCAAATGGACAAGTGGTGGTACCTGCACTCTGTTCACATTTTTTGTACTATTTGGTCTGGTAGCATAAAACTGAATCCTTTTACTCTGGCTTTACATACATTCTCACCCAAAACAGAGCTTCAGATCATGCCTGCTACCCTCTGGCATGCTGTTCTTCCTCCAGAATTACCTTCTGCTTACAGCACAGTCCACATCCTTTCTACCCTGGCTCTAATCTCACCAGATCTCATTTTATCTGTGTCCCACTGATGCTCACAAATGTTTGCTGGCACATAAACTTTGTATATTTTAAAAACTGTTTTCTGTCTCCACTTCCTACCTCAGCATAACTGGGCTGTGTAATGGGTGCAAGTAACGTGGCATCACTGCTTCAGTGAGATGGAAATATTTGGACATTTAGCTCTGCAGGTTTCAGTGTCCCAGAGATCCAGACCTGCTTTTACCTTGATGAATGACTGACATGAGTAGAGCTGCCTCCTTCTTTGCAATAGTAAAACAAAGAGGGAGGGAAAATGTGCTTCTGCTGTGATTTATATTCAGAAGATTCAACTAGCATCACACCTTGTATGAACAGTGACTAAAACTCTTATGCTGACTCATTCAAATGAAAATATTTTTATAAAAAGTATCCTTGCTATTTGAGGATGATTTTGGATTTTTTTTTTTCCCTTTCCAAACTGGGATTTAAGATAATACAGACAGTTAGTAAGCATCACATGTAACTTAAGCTATACTACATGAGGTTTTTCATAAAAGACTTTTCTGTTACAGGATATTAAAGCAGATAGCAGTCCCAGTTTTCCTGCAATATGTAGGTCTATAAAGAGTTTATAAACTAAATGAAATACTCTTGCACAAAGTTGATATTGCATACAAATTTATACAGCAATAGCTGAATACTCTTTTCTATAAACACATAACAAAATTGAGGATAACAATTAATAGAAAAATACAAGGCATCTTTGCCATCCATGTTTAGTGTCATATATAGCCAGTCATAAGTTATTAAAATATGCACAACAAAAGCCTGATGAATACAAATCCCTTCTGTGCCGTTCCATAACTACTCTGAATTTTGCAATCAATAGCAAGGAGGGTGGGGTGGGGTGGATGAATGAAAAAGGAAACCCCTGGATGGATAGAGAAAGTGCTGCTTTGTTTTCTGCTATGTATTTTGCTTGCACAAATCTTTATTTTCTAATGAATGCTTGGAATATATTATTCACACCAGGAATTTGGAATAACTCTGTGAATAGTGTGTCACTTTAACCACACGCACGTAGGTACAACTACCAACATATCACTAGGTATGTAATAAAATTAATAGCCTTTTTTTCAAGAAAACCTTTCATCTTCAGAGAACTTCACACATCTTTTTAAAGACTTTTTTGCTAGCATTAGAAAGTTGTTATTCTGTAAGCTACCAAATCCCACTTACGTGTCCGCCTAATCTCTTATTTTCTAGCCATGTAATCTGATATAAATTAGTGAGGTTTCAAGGTCTGTAATACCTTTAGATTTGAATGTTTTCTGTTCCCAGTGTGTGGTCTAAGTTAATTTCTTTGCCCAAGATTCCTGTGACCGTCTAGCCAATAACAACTCTAAAATCAAGACAGTACAAGAAAAAAAGGAAAAAAATCTGATTATTAGAAATATCACTGTTGACTTCAATGATGTAGGAAACACCAGATCCTCAAAAAGAACTACTGTGCTTTAAATACCTTTCAAAATCTGTGCCAAAAGAACTGAACAACATCCATCCACAGAAAGCTGTGGTTAGAACTTAAGTCTTTTATCGTGAACTTTGCCAACCAGATGGCAGCATCCTTCCCGACAGCAAAACCTCAGCTAGTGAAAACAGACTGTTTAGCTACACTCTGTCATACCTTTTCTTAACCTGCCTGGTGATAATGGGTGTTGCACAACTGAAGCACTGACAGTACTTCGAGCTATCAGCAGAACTCCTTGAAAAGGTACGGAATCTAATGTGCAGGCTACAGAAGGCTTATGGAAGATAGTACCATGTATTTAAAGCGATATTATTTTTAGCTCGTGAGAAGATGTCTAGCGAGTGACAGCAAAAATGTCAGAGCTGTGTTATTTCCTCTGCTGATATCTGATAGTCTTAAGTGCGTGATAGGCATAGCTTTAAACCTGGGGATGCTATATATGTACTGAAAAGAATAGCTGTTGACCAAATTCTGCCTTCCCACGTTAAGTATAACTTCTAACAAGCTCAGAAGAATCCTCATCTGGCTACAGAAACAACAAGTAGCCCTTCTTCCTTTGCATTATGGTAGTATATGTAAGAATAAAACAGCTGTATTTTAAAGGGAACATTTCAGTTTCGTGATTTTTAGTTTCAAAGTAGTAATATCCAACAGCAGCTTTTTCTTTATTGTTTAGAGTCCAAAAAATCTTTACAGATGCCTCTAATAATATCAGGAACCATCTGCTCCAGTCCTGTGAACTCCCTCGTGAAGAAAGTATGAGATTCTCTTGGTTCAGAAGCCATGTCTTTCAGATCATCCAGGGGTGCCCAGGCAATACCAACAGAGAAGACTGTTATCCCTACAGTGAAAAAAAAAGAAATAAAACAGTTTACACCATTTTGCCCATGGATACAAGAGAAACAGTCATTTCTACATGACTCTAGAAATGAATTAATCTGGATTGGGAAATCATGCTTTCAATACCTGCCATTTGTCAAGGATGATTAGATTTTGACACTAAATATCAGGACTTATAAGATCTCTCTCAGTAAAAATCCTGAAGGAAATACAGGGTGCCTTAAGAGCTGGTGTCTCAGTTGTTTTTGTAGTGCCGTCACAATGGCAGTCATGGAACATAAGTAACACTGTCTAAAATGATTTTGAAAATAAATTTGGATCCTCTGTGTGTGCTTAGTGCTTTCAAGCACCAGCAGCCCAGCAAGCTTTTTTGGCCAAAACTGCTGATTCACTTCCTAGAGGGTTAAAGAGAGGAGGTCATGCTGTACTGGATGGAATCCCTGACTGGAGCTTCACTTCTTGGCTCTTTATTTTTAATCTACTAATTTCTCTCCTGTTTAGGGAAATAAAACTGGGTGCACGTTTTTCATGAAGCTGCCCTCCGTGAGTCTATTCATACCTGGCTCCATAGCGCTATTTTCTTCATCCTAATAGAAAACAGTTCCTTGGGGCTTACATTTTGCTGATTTTTTGGTCACTGGGGCTATATTTACAAACTTTAAAATCTTAACATTTATGATACGGCAGGAATAGGATGAACTGACTCCCACTGCTTTTAAAGCTACATCATTTACCTGCTTTTTGTGCAGCAGCAGCAGGTCCTCTAACGTCATCGTAAGACTGACCGTCAGTCAAAACAACGAGGAAATTTTTGTTAGGTCCGTCTTTCACTGGCCCAAACACGCTTCTGGTTGTGAAGGTGATGGCATCGCCGGTAGCGGTGCCACCGCTCATGTAGTGAATGTTCCGGATGGCCGACAGGACCTTTTCTTTTGTGGTGTAGTCTGTGAAGCCGAACTCGGCCCGCTGATCGTACGTGAACTGCACGGCTGCAATCTTGGAGCCGATGTCCGAGATCTCAAAAGCCTTCGCGACGTTGCTGATGAAGTCAAGCACGAGGCGGAAGTTGCTGTCTCCGATGCTGCTGGAGCCATCTATCAGGAAAGCGATGTTGACGGAGTTGTAGCATGTCTTGCTGCACAGCATCTGCTCGTGCGAACACAATTTTTGGACGAGAGGTTTGACGTATTTGGTAGTACCAAACCAGGTGGGCATTTGGTAAGAGAAGAAGCCGTTGTTTCGACAGACAGCCTGTTCAAAAACAAAAAAAAAGTCAAGAAGTGAACAAAGTCGTGGTTATTGAATAAACAAGGCATTCAAAGTTCTATATTTTTGCTTACTCACTGAAAATTAAGCTTCTCTGATTTCTCTTTGAACTTAGTAAACACTTTGGTTTTTTAATCTATGATGTCTCAAACACAGGCATACAGTTTGGTAGAAATTTAGCTCCAGGTCTTTCAAAGTTAAATTTCTTTTTCCCCTGGCTTCTACGGAATGTCTGTAAACTACAACAGAATTGAGTTTAAAATATACTCTTGAAGGTGATAACTAAGCTAAGACCAAAATACAGCTAGGGGGAGCAGGCCTTAGCCACCTGAGGTCATGTCTTTGTGTGCCTAGGAGCATAGAAGAGCTGGACCTGCCTGTGGTAACACTGGAGTGGGCAGCAAGGCGTCTTGTGCCTGGAAGCAGCAGAGCTGTAGTTCATTGTTCTGTTCCTGCTCTGAGCTGTGAATTTTTCTGCTGAAATAGAACATCTAAAACCTCCTTGTGAAAAAGGAGAGGTTTTCCCACTGGATAGTAAAAGACTTACTCTCACATGAGCTCTCTAATCACTAGAAGATCTGTGTTTGAATTCCTACTCTAACGCATCCAGAGCTACATCCAAAACTCTTTATCCCAGATGAATGAATGACTTGCATGCAAACTTCTTAGGATGTGTTTTTCAGTCTTTGTAGTGAAAGTCAGTAAATAATCCTCCATAGAGGAAGTAGTGAAAGGTATGTCTCCCTGTCTGCCCTTTCAGGATAGGAGATACTATATCTGTGTTTTCGTTGCCTTTGACACATTTAACCATCCCTACCACAGGGGAATCTCCTACTCTGAGAAACTTTGTGATAAAGTCCAGGAGCTACAGCTTGGCCAAGATCCCAAACTGGGAGGACAGTGATAGCACTTCAGTGCCTTTGTGTAACCCCCTTCAGCAGGAAAAAAACAGTGGGTTTTTAGGCTTCCTAGTGATAGATCCCTTATAAGCAAGGATAGCTTCACTGGCCTTTGTGAGAGAATATTTTAATGAATTTTTAGATATATGGATATATTAAAAATATTTAAGATTTTAGCATGAAGTAAATTCTCTAGTATCATACCCATGACTGAAAAACATAAACTGGTATTGTCTCTTACTTTGTCAATAAACCCGATGTCTTGTACCATTCCCAGCTCCTCTGTTGTGGGTTTTGCTACAGATACAATGAATACATTGACTCCAAATTCTCTGGCCATTATGCCAGCTTCTTCTATATCATCTGAGGGCCAGCCATCTAGGAACACTACGATGATTTTGGGAATTCCTTTCCGTGCTCCATTTTCTAGAGAGAAGAATTTCTGAGCTGTGTGCTTCAGAGCTTTCCCTAGTTTTGAACAGAAAAGGAATATGAAGAAATTAGCAAATACATTTTAATACCAGTTTCCTATGTGAAATTTTGCCGGATTTTGGTTATGATTACAGGTCTAACCCAGTGTAAAAGCAAAATAGCGTCCCAGGAAATTTCATAATAATGAAGCTTAAGCAAACTATAAGTTAATAACTAAAAAAGCTTCAAAACCAAACTGTCCCACAAAAAAATCCCTAAAACCTACAGATAAAATTGGGGAAGAAATCACAGACATTTCTTTGCCCACGAGTCTACTTTCATAGTAGGAAGTAGATACATTAGTGCTTGACAAATGGATTGGAAGGAAGAAAGTTGAGGAGCTACTTAAATTTAGCTTGTGAAATGCAGCAGCTTTGGAATGCTCAGTCCCCTCATTTGGCAAATACATCTTCACAACCTTTTGCTGCTCATTCCAAGATTATTCTAACTCTTTAACTAGCAATTCAACAAGAATGAAATGCTAAGCCTCAGATATGAATTTATCTCCAGATATCACTATTACTAGTGAAAAGTTGATCACTGTTTAAACACAGAAAGTGACATTTGCACTTTTACTCTAGCTCAATGTGTAATAAGCAACCCTAACTTCTGGAAATGAAAGGGCAGATGTGGCAATGTTCAAGTGGAAAAATGTTGAACCTAAGATGAGCCTTGCATTTAAAACCCTTAATTGCCTAACTGAACTATAAATACTTCAGTGTGTATGTATATATGCATACATATATCTATATCTCAAAATCAACACATTTGGAAATATAAATAATTTCTATTTGCACAGAGTTATGAACTCACCTGTATTAGAATTGCCTCCTCTGAACCCTAGTTCCTTTATGGCAAACAAAACTTCTTTCGCCGCAGTGAAATTTTTCAGATAGAATTCGATTTTTGGATGTTCGCTGTGAAAATGTAAAACAGCGTAATAAAGTATGTAGGTCACTTTTCATACTGCTATGGCATTAGCAAGCTAAAATACACTATGAATCATTTTGTTCTTAGTAATATACACTCTTCTTAATATTTTAATTCTTAAAATAGAAGTGTGATTCTCACTTAATTCTCACAATCCTTAGAAAGAGGAATTATTTAGCTGAGTGGGTAAAATTAAGAACAGACTGATTCTTGCACTTATCAAGCAGCTGAAAACCTTAGGTTGGGAATATATAAATTAAAATTTAGAACACTCCAGATATTGAACTAAATGCATTCATCTAAAGGGTCTTTCATCTTCTTAGAATAAGAGTTAAAGGCTTCTTTGTGCTTCCTTTATTCCAGAAGCAATAGCCAAAGTGGTTAAGCCTTGGAAAACTGAGCACTGCTGAGCTGTGGCTCCAGAAAGCCTGTTACCAACACGCTGGATGTTGATGTTGTAGTGGCTTTCAGATCGTTTTGCAGCCTGTGAACGTGCACAGTAGTATGAATAGTCTTCAAATTAAAAAGTGACCATTTACAATTTTAAAATATTAGCTGCAGTAATCTAGAGGCTGGCAAGAGCAGCTTTTTGTTTTGTCCTAGCCATTTGTGACAATTCTCTCTCTACAATTTTTCAAGAGCCATCTCTTCTTTGCAGAGTGCTTTCTGCTGGTTTACTGAGATGAAATACAAAACTGTCAGCGGCAGAGGGGCTGTGAAAATTTGGGCTGCTCTCTTTATCCAAATGTCAAGTATTCCAAAGGCAGAAGATGACCACATTTTTCACTTTCTCACACAGCCATCTCAGTGTAACACAGAGCAAACAGTGCTATAGCTGGAAAGAATTTGCTTTCTCTTGCTATTCATCTGCTATTCTGTGAATACCATTCTGCAAAATAGGGAGCAATATATTAATTGATTTCTCTTATTAATCACTCAGCTACATTTTGTATAGATCTGTTCTCACCTGGCTTGCACAACTCCAACGTGAGGCCCATCTGTTCCTATTCCCAACATCACTGCTACTTTTCCAACAAAATTTTTCTGCAAATTAAATCTACGTTGACCGATGTTGTAACTTCCGTCAATGAGAAAAGCAATATCAGCTTTACAGTCTGTGAACATCCAAAATAATTAGACTTCCTTAACATCAAATAAACATCAGGATTTTGCTTTGCAAAAGTTAAATCTGTGGGTTCCTACCTTTGTTTCCAGCCTTTTTATCAACCGGCTTCTTTGGTCTTTTACCTTCAGTGAAGGAAACAGTATAGATCATTTAAGAACAACAGCCACAAGTGAACCAGAAAAACCTCAAGCTCCAAGAATTACAGCGCAATCTACCTACAGTAGGAACTGTCAGTCGGTTTAATTATGAGACTCACAATATTACTGCTTTGCTCCTTAGAAAATACTGTTTTCCAAATGAAACAGTTTACCCTTCCCTTCTCCACCTGCCTAGCTGATGATAGAAAGCTGGGTGGGTTGCTGGAGCTCACCATCCCTAGTACTACCCTGTACTCACTGTAAAGCAAATGGTCTGTTCACCAACAAGATCCAATTCCAGTATTTATATACCACCAACCTTCATAAAAATTCATCTAGCCTTTTCCTGGCAGCATTTTCTGTGGAGATATTCATAGAATGTCTGCATTTCTGCTATTTAAGTCCTTATAGCACTCAGCTGCCCAGGAGTTCTCCAAGAAGGAATGCATTGTCTGGCTGCTCTGTCACTTCCTAGGAATGAATATTACATGAGCTCATGAACTCTTTCCTTCCTTCCTTTCTGTTACTTGTATTACCTCTCTAAATTCATTCAAGTTTTTCCTAATTTACATAAGCGCTGCTGAAGTCAGAATTTTATCCCTCTTACAAATGATTCCTCTTTTTTTGCTGATGAAAGACATCTACAATATTTGGTTTTGCAGTATATTTGCTTCTTTAGAAATAAGCAAATCCTATGAAACAGAGCATTTTAGCCAGGGATTCGCACACTATAGCACATCTTATCCCTTGTTGCAGAGATCTCCTACCTGTAGAAGGACGAGCTGTTGATACTGATCGCCCAACTGCTTCAAGTGTCGTGTCCTTGGTACCTGTTAAAATATTGGAACAATAAATTGACTGCATTTCAGTGTATTTAGGTGAAATTAAAAGTGCTCAGAGAGTGCTATACATCTAATAACCTTTCTTCATCATCTGCCATTAGTTACTCTTGGAGTAGGATGAGGGCCTAGACGGATCTTTGGTGCGATGCAGTATTGCACTTCTTGTTTTTCAGGTCATAAACTTCTCCACTGAGCTTCTGCATTTGAAACAATGCGCTGTAATTACTCATCAGCTGCTATCTAATTGATGAGGGGTTTTGAACTATAGCAGATGTTATTTCTAGCAGATACGTTGAGGACTTGACCTAGAGAAGGGGATTTCACTTGCAACCTCACCAAAAGCACCTGCAATTCCAAGATCTTAGTTATCAGTTTGCAATGGACACTATACAAGGATTACTAGTATCTTAGAGGTAGTAGGCTGAATTGTAGCTATGTAAACATCTAGAATGTGTTAGGTTTGTTTCCCAAACTTTGAAAGAATATACGGGCAAATACATACACGTCAGTATTTTTGAAATCCCAACAAGGTATATAACCAGTAGGCTCCTTTATACGTTTTTATGAGGGTGGTTTAACCTCACCCAGGTGGCAGGGCATGGTAACTTGTTTGCAATCGGGTTGCAATCTGTCAGCTATATGGACAAAACCTTCTGAAAAAACCACTATGTCATGTAGCTGAATGACCATATCACATCTAAGTTGACACTCTTCTTGTTTTTGAAGGGTCAGTGTTCTGTTTGCAGGGGACGCTGCACAAGCTCTTTGAAGGGCCTGGCAAGTGCTCCTGCCTGCAGAAAGGCAGGCAGGGGGAGAGAAAGGGCAAAATGCTGTGGCTGGAAAGGGTAGGAGGACAGGACTTCAATAGCAGGATTGGAGCACTTAGATCAGCTTAAGTTGTTGTGGAACTGCACTGTCAACTGCCTGCTGCCATTATTATATTCTAAATAACTGATTTGTTTGTCTGTATTGGCTTCTGCTACAGGCTAGCTAGCTAGCTAGAGGAATAGTTTAAGGAAATTGTGGAAAATGAAGATGAAATAGTGAGTTAAAAGTGAAAACTTTTGTTACTACCCTTTGGATGGCAATCCTATTGGTTTATGTGTACAGGAACACTGAAGAGGTTTCCTAGAGTTCTGTTAACATGTCAAATACAGTTTACAAAATAATAAGTGTGATCCACCTACGAGTCACTGAGAAGGACGAAGCCCATCTACCGAGCACCTGAGACTGGATCCCATTGGCATTTACAGCAGGGTAGTTTTCCTGTCCTGGGAGAGTCTGCACTCTTACAGCTCCTCCTGCATTGGTGATCACCCCCCTGAGATGCAAAAAGAGTTGCTATAAATCAGATGTTTTAATCACAGGAAAATGCAATACAATTATACCATCATTAGTATATACTGGACACTGACCTTCTGAAAGAGGTGCCGTGTAGGCAGGCAGTTGTGTTATGGCTAAAACAAACTTCAAATTGCTGAAAAGACTTAAAAGAGACTGATCTGCAGAGCACCACATAGAGTTAGAAAAAAAGTTAGGAAATTCTAAACATCTGGCAGTGTTCAGACTGATGCAGAAGAGTGATGTTTCAAGGACATACCAATTCCTAAAGGAAGCAGTTCCAGCAAAATGTATTTGAGCTCATTATGCCTCATAAATATTTGTGACTGAAGCAAAATCCAGTATGCTTAACTATAAAATGACCAAAGCTAAGATGACCAGGAAAAAAAGAATACATCTGTTTATAGTAGTAATGGCTATGTAGGGTATCTTGTTATGAAATTACAGAGCAAAGCCTGAAATGGTAACAATTATTTATAGCAGCCATCAGATTACTGACAGGAACAGAACCTATAGCATTTTATTATTCTTATCGACCTGCAGTAAACATTACATATGAAAGCTGAAATGAATGTAACAAATAAATGGAAGTTAATAAGTCAATCCATGTAAGATTCTGGAGATTCTGGATTGCTTTCAGCCTGGACTTGGAAATAGTGTATCAACAATAGTGCAATTTGGGTGTGTAATTTTCACCAACAGAGCTGTAGAGTGACCTCCCAAATGGCAGCTTCAGGACTGGAAATACTTAGGTAACAGTTAACAAGTCACAGCCAGTGACTCCTCAGTTTAAGCACACTGCAATGCATCCTTAATATACAGGTATAACGGATTAATTAAAAATAATACAAATCAGAACAAATACCAAGAAACTTACTTATCTTATAAAGTCATATGCAGTATTATAAGACTATTATACTCCTCAACACCTTACCAGAAAGTTCAGTTCAGAAACATAAAAGCAACAAGAAATCTTGCAGCAAAAATCTGTCGAGGAGGTTTTCCAAAACTGAGAAGATTTGCCTCTAAAACATCCAGACCCTAGACAAGTTTTTAGAGGCCATACTCTAGTTGTTGGAGAAGGCCACTATAATTTTTCCCCTATTAAATTTCATTTAATGATTCAAATAAATAGGTTTTGAGATTGCTAGCAGATCTGTCCTACCATCTGAGACATGAAAGAATAGCCAGTTTGAAAATCTGGCTGATGCGTATAGGCTGAGGATTGTGAGAATACCCAGCAGGACAAAAGATTTATGCATTTAGGAAACTTCAGGGTTAAAAGCAGCCCAGAGAGAACTTCGCTGTTGTTACAGTCAGAGAGATTGTTATGGTTGGTTGTGTTTGGATACTGCAAGTGACAGTAACAAGCTTCAGAACCATTTAGATCTCTTTATGTGCTACTGAAAGAACGGTTATTATTTCTAAAGGCTAAAATTCAATGTTGAGCTTCTCTAAAAGGGTGTAAAAGCTTGATGCTTTGGAGTACTTGGGCAGGTACAGCACCGTTAGAGACAACCCACCATTTCAAGACTATTTAAACACAGCGTGTGCCTTACAGTTTATTTTTCTTGCTTCCTGTTCAAAAAGACATCCCAGCCTAATCTGATTTAAAACATTATGGAAGTAGAATAATCAAGACCAGAGTTTAGAAAATCTTGCATATATTTCTAGTAATGTGAGCTCTGGGTATCTGTGGCAAAGGCAGCTTCCACATAAATCTCCTTCTGGACCACTGTTAAAATCCATTCCTCATTTCTAAATTGAACTGTCATGTTATATATTTAATTCTTGTAGCTTGAAAGATTATTTTAATAGTTTCAAAATACACAGATTTATTCTCACCTAAAAATACTATATACAGTGTAGAGACAGAAGTTTTAGTAAAGTTACCCTGAATTAGTTTAAAATTGGGTGATATAGCTGGCAAATACAAACAGCACTTTACAGTTCTTTGAAAAACAGTGAGAGAAAAATCAGACCAGTGGTTGTTTTTAAATGACTAACTGGTTATTTTTAAATGACAGGAAAATTCAATAAGGCAAAATTATCTTTGGGAAAAATCACATGAATGTGTTTGGAATATTTCAGTCTAATCAGAACATGAGTTTCTTCCCCAGCACCTGGTTCTCTTTGGCATTCAAACCTTCACTAGTGGCTCATTCTTAATGGATAAGAAGATGTGTCAGAAATAGAATATATACATTAATTCGAACAGTTTCTCATTTAAGTTTATAATTGCAATTTTAGTGACATTACTTTGGGCTTACATCAGCAAATCTGATCTATGCCCAAGTTAGCTCCCAAGAAGAGCTTAGTGTCTCTTCCCACCTCTTTTGTTGCGGACTCACAACTTTGAGGGCTGGCTGAATTAAACTCAAGACGACATTCATACTCAAAGCTCAACCTAAGAATTATTCCTGGAAGCAATGATTTCAGCTTATTTTAAGCAGTGTGACCAATTTTTCTCTGTTGTTCCATTTTGTCTATTGGTCTTTTAATTTTGGTTGCCATTTTAGAGAGGGAAAAAAAAATCTAGATGGCCTTGATTGAATTTGGAAGCTTTCCACTGAAGCCAGAGTGGGTTTATTTGCTCCTTATCTATTTATAGAAAACTTTTAAGTCTGTATTTTGTCACAAGCTGCCTTCTGAAAATACAGTATTTTCATATAACAGCTCGGCTATTTTTCATGCAAGCGAGGGGCTGATATTAGATGTGAATACATGTACTATAGCTTTATGAAAGTTATTCCTCTTTCTATTGCCATTTTGTTCTGTAGGTAAATTAGCAACACTTTAAGCCATCTTTTACAGTCTCATTGGTTTTACTTGGGGTATTTCTTCCAGAAGTTTACTCAGAGTGAAAGCTCCTAAATACTGAAGTGGAACACACTATATTGCCAGCCCTCCTTTCTATTCTGAATCAGATTGTCAAATTCCTTTCTGCAATCATTTGCAATTGACTTTAAAAGTGAGATTAATCTTGTGGTTTTTAAACAGTAAGAAAGTGCCCGTGCATTTCCTCAGAATGATTTAAGTCATTACAATCTGCTTTCCTTTTCCTGCTGTTCTTTGCTCCTGTGTGATTGACTTGCATGCCATGGCTGTTTTGAGTAAATTGGAATGCTGCAGATTTTCCAGAAACAGCTTTCACTTTCTTACTCACTATGTTTCATGCTACTGCCAATGCTGCTTGATGGCAACTTCATATAAAAAGCTCTCAGTCCATTCTCTTGCCACCTCCTCAAAGTAAAGTTCAAGAAGTGTTTATTTGCACTCTCAAAGAGATCCAAGGCTGGCTTCCATATGCTAGATTTAGAATGTGTTTTTCAAGGAGCCTGCAGATAAATCTGATGCCTTGACCACAAAGAGACTCTTCCAGCCCTGGGAGATGACCCTCAGAGATGTACCTGCAGTCAGTCATCTTAGACACAGCAGTAGAAACCTGAAATCCATCTCCTCTTCAAAGAAGGAGGAAACACAAGATTTTTCACCTGGTGAAAATCTTTTTCTTCGGGGTAAAGTTTTCCACTGTTTCCTAGAATTTGCAAGAGTAGTGACAGATCTGGCTGATGGAGAGAGCACTTTTTGCAGCCTGATTATAAGATACTGACTTATTTAACAATGTTGGAGACGAAGCCGAGTGACTATGTTTAAATGAGCTTAGTTCTAAGGGTGAGGTAAGGATCCACTAGCTACAGTTGTCTATAAAGAGACCAAAACATTATTAGTGAAACAGAGAAAGATTGGGTTTCCCCTTCTTGTATAATAGTGTTAAAGAAGACCAAACATTTTATGCCAAGGAAGGGTCCCAAGGGCAGCAGCGCTGCAACTGGACTGTTAAAAGTAGCCCGTATTGAGCTGATTTAGTCTTGTAATCCAGAAGCAAAATGTCTGTTCAGAAACTCACATGGTATGTTTTGATGTTAATTATTACGCTCATCATGTGTCTATAGGTAGGCTATCTGGAAAGATGAAGTTCTGCTGTACTATCCAAGAGCAGAATTTTAACCTGAAAGTTCCTGTTCTGCTGCCAGCAGTGTGATAGCAGCTGGCATTTCTTACAGAGTCCTCAGATGAAAACAGTTATCCTCAGGGACTTAAGGCAGCTGAATTACCTGAATTCCCATCTTTCCTTCCTACTATCAGTAGCTGCATCAAACTCTTTCCACACCCTCTGCCTTTCTCCATTGCTCCAAGAAGCATTCTCATCTTCTCTTAAACTTCTACTGCTGCCCAATTGCCTTCAACCACTGGTACTGAGCTGCTCAGGGTTTCAAGCCAGCATCCTCTGCTCAAATAAGTTTGTGCTCTTTCTGTCTCCTCTGTACCCCTATTGCTTTTGGCAGGAAAGGCAGCTCAGCAGCAGAAGTAGGCACTATACCAAAGTTTCCCAGGGGATCCACAGCTGCTTGGAAACCCTTCTGGCCAGACAACCCTTCTGTCAATATTCTTCTAGCAAACACTAGGACAGCCCAGGGGCTTGCATGTTTGTGGTCTGATTGTGGCCAGCTTGGCAATACCATGATATGCTTTTGTTACACTTGAATTCTGGGATCCTGATGTTTAATTAGAAATGGTTCCATCCTGTGACTAGTTAGGAAGGTTGTGAAAAAAATTCCATGCCTATTTAGCATCTAAAAAGCTACCACATTGGGCTAAGTCTCCATTTCATGGAATTGGCACCAGGACAGAACTGCACAAGCTGAGAACCTAGGCTTTCATTTGACCTTCTGATTATTAATCCAATTAATCACTCAGTGGTAGATTTAACTCAGTTCTTCGTGCCTACATAGTGTCAGCCTGGTAGGAGGTTCTCCAGTTTTCCCCCCAACAAATAAATCTTTTATTCTTCTGCCCAGAGAAAAAGAACAATATTAAATAAATATTCTGTTTCCTGAGAGTAATTACACATAAAATAAGGAGAGAAAAAGCCAAATATAACAAACTAAATCAGGCAGAAAGCTTCTTTGTCTGTAGTATATAGAATTATTCATAGTTGAATTCTGCTAAATTCTTTGTATGCATTTTATAGTATTTTCTTGTGTTATTGTTTTGTGGTAATGAAACTATTCATAGGAATAAGCATTATTTGGTTTATATAAAATTAAGGAATCAAGCCTCAATTTGGACCCAGCACACAAACCAGGGTGTATGTGGAAGGAGGAATTGATCCGTGCTCAATTGTTTTGAGGGTTTTGTTTTAAAAATAAAAATAGCAGCACTGCTCCCAAGACTGATGCTTCTTGAAACAGCGGACAAGTGTCTGATTGTGCTTTCTATAAGGTAACAGCAACAGTCATTGCAGTGGCACTGGCCTGGTAGTCAGAGCTAGATACGATGCAGGCTACACCTAGTTTTAAACTAGATGTGGTTGTTAGTTATTTGGAAGAAATTCATGAAATTGTCAAAGCACACACCTAGTTACATCATAACGGCAAATTAAGGTGATTACCTATTAGCAGCGTCTTCTTGGAGTTACTTTGCCACCAAGGGGGTTTAGCCATTGCAACACAGAGCAAGCAGGAGCAAGGATTTGGGAGAGTGGTGTCAGATTTTGCAGCCTGCACTGAAATAAGCTGAGAACTAGATGACTGTCACCTCTCCTCCATTCATCAATGCTTAGATACAGGTTTTACAGACAGAGGTCCACCTTCCACAAGTAGTAGAATTTATACTGACACTTACTATGGAAAAATCTGTATTTTTCCATGCTGTGCTTCTGGGCTGGAGAACAACAATACACATAGTTTATAAGGTACAGATTCCAGTGAAGAGCTAAGGGATGTATAAATTCCTGTGCTTTCTTACTTGGGGGAAGACTACACAAATCTTTAAAAGAAATCTGCATCCTCTATTTTTTGTACCTCCTCCTTTTGTAAAAGTGTTCCCCAGCTGTGACAGAACCAAGCTCCACCAGCTTTCTTGGTGGGACTTCTTTACCAGCCACAGTTGCCACGGGCATGGGAGGTTCAAGACCACTGCCTAATTGAACTGGTTAGGAACTTTTGCAACTATTCGAAACGCTCAAGTTTTCAATCCCTTTAGTCTTGATAGCAAGGGCTTTTTTGCTCTTTAAGTAAAGATGTCTTTGGCAACTGGTTAAGAACTGGAATGTTAAAATAAATGGCTATATCATTAAATACAAACATTGTTTTAGAAAAAAGACAATGAGAAGAAATCTCAGTTTTCCTATATAACTGGGTTGTTTTTTAAAAAAAGACATTTGATCCAGATATTCTTTCACAAACTCTTTGTATGTACCTAAATGAGGAAACATGATGATCTAAAGTTTAATTTTTTAAAAGGACTCATGAAGACACTTAAAGCACACAGAACAAAGGCACTCATTCTTTTTACAGAAGGGTCAAAAGGAAGTGTATTCTAACAATAAAACACACATGGAGAGATGTAATTACCCTTTAAATTAATTCTTGAGCTTTAAAAACAAATACACACAGACCCTCCCAAGTTCTTTGTAGCTGCCTCCGCAGTACCGTAGCTTTTAGTCTGCTTTACAGCATTTGAGAAATTCCAGAGTTTCTACTCAAAGCCCCTCTTTAAATGCAACTCTCTCTATATATAAATATAAAAAATAATATGTTTTAGTGGAGTTTACGTACTATAAAAACACTTTGAATTTTGGAAACCTTGTTAAAAGTTATAGGATTTCAGTTAACACTTTAAATAGGTTTCTGGATAGCAATATTAGCCTTCTAAATAGTGTTTAAAATGCTTAGTATGCATTTTACAGCATTTAAATTATCAAGTAATGAACGTTGCTAAAAAACTCCTTTTCTTTCTTTCCTCTATCTTCTAGTCATTTATTTCTCTAACATTTTAGGTTTCTGTTTGATTTTTTTTTTAAAGAAAACCACTCTGCTAGAGTTCAGCATCACACCAATATAATCTGAAGTAGTTTCTTTCTGTTGTTTGAGGATAAATACAGATTGAAACTATGCCCCTATTTCTTTTAAAGACTTTGTTTCACTTAAGCTTTTAAGAATGGTTTCAGCCTCTCTTCAAGGGCAGCAGTAGTGCTATCTGGAATTTACAAAAACACTAGGGTGGTGTGAATTTTTGTTTGTTTCAACTGTAGTTTATGTATGTGTTAACATAAATATACCTAGAAGCTAAATAAAACTGCTTTTAAGAAGTTCAGTGATGCTCAAAGGGGTAGTTTATGGGATGCTCTGGATAACTTCTGTTGCAATCCACAGATGCTAATGAAATCTCATTCATAGGAAAAGGACTTTAAAAAAGGTCTCTGTAATATATTATGATACCTCAGTATAATGATTTGTGTTGAAAATACTTCTTGAAACCCAAGTAATTTAGATTATATTTAAAAGTAAGTCTCCATCATGCATATTTGCATAATATTTAATTATAGAACCCTCAAAGTATTAAAATCAAAGGCTGAAACTCTTGTAGACTGACAGTCAGGGATCAGTCTGACTTCCACAGGCACCTGAAAGAAGTATTTCTGTCTCCAGCTCATTTTGTCCAATATTTCCTTATTAAAAATCCAAGAGAGAATTTGCCTTGCAAATAAGTAATTAAAGCGTTGTCCTTCCTCAAAAAAAAACCAACCCCAGAACCCTGAGATAACCTCAATAAGACATCTGCCAGCCTGTTCTCCCTCCCCTGGGGAATTATTATCGCTTTTCTAATTGCATCTATTTAACATGAGTTGTCTGGATATTTTTCTGAGTCTTTAGTTTTCTATTTGATAGAGAAGTGAATTCAGCTAGATACTGGTCTAATTAAGAGATCATTAAGTAGACTAACACCCAGCAAGCAACTGTCAGAAAAGAAATACTGTAACAAAAAAAATAACGCTGATTAAAAGTAACAGACCACACTCGGCCAAATCACGGGCAGGTCTGTTTGCAAAGGAGCCTAAACTAAAGTCAACAGTTTCAGAAAAAATGTCATGTAAATGAAAGTTAGAAAGTGAATCTGCTTTTATTCTCTAATTAGTTACTGTTTACACTGTATCCTTCCACGTCTACCAGTGACACATAAGTAATCTGACAGTGAAAGTCCATTTGCTGCTGTGCCTTCTCAGAGAAAGGTAATGTGGTTTTCAGGAACACTTAAACACAACTCAGATAATTTGCAAGCTTGTCCAGCCATTCTTTTCTTCCTTGTTCTCTCTCCTAATGACATTTCTAATGAGTTAATACGACTCCTGAAGCCCAGAAAGATCTTTATTACGATGGCATTAAAAGGTTAGGCTTTAAAAGCGTGGCAAGACTTGGTTAAAACATTGATTAGCGATCAGCTTACTTACCTGTGAATGGCAGCTCCACAGATGCTGGAGAGAGAGGCATAAACTCTATCCCCAAAGACATAAAACTGCCACAGAGGACAGTTTGCTGGGCAAATGACATCTTCTATCTCCTTTCTAAGGTCAAGTCCTCTTGTAAAGCATGTGATAGCAGTGGAAGCTAAAGGAAAAAAAAAAAAGAAGGAAAACATGTGACCTGAAAGTTGTAAGGGTTTCTTTTTATTTTTTTAATTACCATTTTAAAGTTTTATTTGTAATCTCTACTGTTTCTGATCTTAAAGCAGTGTTTGAATTTGAAACTAGGTATAGTATCTCATCTTATGTTCTAGTACATCTGTAAAGGCATCTCTGGAGTTTACAACTGTACAGTTAGGACAAGGAAGAGCACACTTAAATTATTTGTGGTAAAGGTAAAAAACCCGAACAACCCCAAAAAAGAACACCACACACCAAAGGAACATTAAAATAAGGAATATTACCAGAGGAAAAGCAATTCACATCTGTAAGTAACTGCAGAAATAGAAGGGCAAGGGGAAGACCTTCAAGGGCTTGTGGAACTCAGGAGCAAGCAGTTCTTTCCAAGGGAGGAATTAAATTGCTCTGACATGCCCACAGTGATCTCCAGCCATAAGACACCTGTGATCACTTGGGAAACACTGACTTTTCTCTCTAGTGACATTCATGAAGCAGGTTGACAACAGTGTTTCGCTGAGCCTCTTCAATAAATCCTACTGAGGCCAATGTAAAAAAACAAAACAGAATACCCATCTCCTTGCTCAAGTAATATAGTAACATCTAGAACATCCATATCAATTCATTGCAGCAGTTTACATCGTTATCATTGTGCAAAGACTCAGATTCACCCAGTGAGACAGCAGTTATTTATTCAAGTGAGGTACATGCATTTTTCCACATAGAACTCTGCCTTTTTCCCCCCTAGAAGTTGCTCTTCAGACTATCACCGTTAAGTTTTCACTGCGTTTGCATGCATCCAATGTCAATATGCAGACACAGATTTACACCAATATAGAACTTGGTTTGGCAAATTGATGGGGTTTTGTTTGAAAACTTAGAGGTCATTAGCTTAGACACTTTTCTGGTAGAGAGGCCAGCACATTCAGCTGGTCTGGTAGCACAGTAAATTAAGTTTTTGGCTTAGGTCAACATCAATTCAGCATCATAAGTTCAACCCATGCCTGGATATTTATTCTGAACTTCTTAAGAGCACATTTTGCCCTTGCTGAGCACCAGGAGGTTCAAGAACCTTTTCTATATAATTAAAAAGCAACCATTTAATTCTGGTTTTCAGTGTAGGTAGATACAATTTTCTACAAGCTACAATTCCATAACTGAGACTAACATCAGGAATGTTAGGTGTAGCATCCAAAGGAGAACTACTGAGTTCCAGAATTAAGACTTATGGTAGGAGCTCTGCAGTGAATTTTCTTCTTTCCTGTTAATGTATTATCCAACCCATAAAACTCCAAGTAGTCTGTTGCGAACAGGAAAATGTATTAGTCAGGTCCGAATACTACAGAATATAGAATAGTTCTTTGCCAGCTTACATACTAATTCTCACAAATTTCATGTGTGATATTACCATTAAAACTGAAGAAAATGGTTGCTTTTGTTAGGCTATCCAAGATACTTCGTCACTGCAGAAACTGCCAAAGGGCTATATATATACATATGTATGTAAAGTAACCAAGATAAACATGTATGTTTTAATCACTGTAATTTAAGAATGTGAGAGCAGTAGCAGTGGAGGCGTTTCTCTAGTTACCTATGTGATACAATACTTTAAATCCATATATTTTTGGAACAGGGAAAGATAAGCTTGTAATTTACAGGAAAGGACTCAGCTCTACCCATTCTGGACTCTGATGAAGACTAAAGATCTATGTTATATGATATACAATTAAGCCTTCAGAACTGTAATAAAATGTCCATTATTCCATTCTGTCAAGACACGCACTCTTCAGCTGTCACAGAAACACACTACATCAGGGTACACCATAAAAAACACCATAAAAAACAAAGTACAAAGAAAAGAAATTGCATTTCATCCTGACTTGAACCATATTTAAAGGTAGAGATGACTGTCTTCCACCACTGTTGACCTAAAAATGAAAAAAAGAAACAGAGGCTCATTTCTCTCCTAAAACATCCATTCAATAACCACGCCTTCAATCATTCCATCAGTGCCCAGCTTTTTGGGGCCTCATCCCATGTACTCGTCCTGAATAACTGTTTCTTATGCCCACCTATAAAAATTCTCACTTAATTTCTGACAGGAGTCACTAGTTTAAAAGGCTCTAGAAAAATAAAATCCATAGCCAAAAACCGAAGTTTTTCTAATTGTGAAGTTTCCATGCATTGCTTTGGGAAAGCAGAGTTTTTTCTATAAAGAAAAAACCCCAAACACTACATGCGTGATTACAAAAAAGTGATTCCCAGGATAGCTTTATGAGTCATAAAATAGATAAGCACATCCCTATTGTGCTTCTTATTCCTTTCAGTATTTCATATTCTTTCTTTTCCAAACAGGAAGATGTGAAGTCCTTTTATTTATCTCCAGGATTCAAACAAGCCTGCTTTTCATATCCTATGCAAGGGATACTCCCACTTATCCATACTAGAAAAAAAAAAGACATCCTAGTAGAACGATACCTGTTTATATTTTGGAAAACACGTTCACAGATTGCATACTAATTCATGTAATCTTAAATACATATCCTGATCTGAACAAGGGCTATACCATCCATTTCAATCTTAGACTTGCCCTTTTCTGATCAATTTAAGGTCGCTTACCATCACATGCCAATGTTCACTCACAGAATGAGCTGTATTTGTATACATTTTAGGGGAAGTATAAGGAAAGGTGTAAGATCCTTTAAGATCTCCCTGAGTAGTCGTGAGCCTAAACACAGTGAATTTTTGAGGAAACTAATACTCTTTTTATTACTTTGAAAAATAGAATTTAAGCACTAATATAAAAGTTCCTGCAGACTTCTAGTTCAGTGACCAAACTTTGCTGAATTAGGCTCAGAACAACGGTAAGAGCAGTATCTCATAGGAACTGCTCACATTTTATGCTACCAGCACATCCTGGTACCAATATATTCTATTTTGCCAGTATTCCCTTCATGCTATTTCAGCTGGTTCCAGATACCTTTAGGTTACAGTGGCTCCTTCTCCAACCCTGGGAGGAAGCATTACAGAAAACTTCTAGCTTGTTTCCTGACAGACTGTCAGCACTTCATCTGTAATGCACCTGTAAAGTATAAAGGAAAGGAATTGGAGTAGTTTTTCTTCCTGTCTGTGCATTTTTTCCCCTTTTTAGCCGTAACACTCCTGTGACATTATAGCTATAATCAGGTTAGCACAAAAGAATTTTCCAGGTGCTTGATTGAACACAAAATGGGCAGCAAATCCTGCTTCCTAGTAATTATGAAATCTTAACAACCATTTGAAAAAGCTTGAGGTCACTCACCTCCTGCAGGCCAGGCCTGCATCTGGAAGTGCATCCTTCTGGAGGCTCCTGCCCTCCTTTGCTGAAAGGCTCTTCTGGAAGGGGTAGACAAACCACTTGCGTCCTTCTGGTGCTTCATTTCTTCAGCTGCTTCCTATGGCTTCTGGTCCCTGTGGATTGCCTCTGGCTCCAGGAGAGCCTGTTCTCCAGCAGCAGGGATGCAGTGCAACAGCGCACGGTGCAACAGGCAGCCCTTGCCCCGCTAGGCAACTTAAGGGTGCACTTTTGCTTTCCGGGTCAAAATAATGGCAGGGCAGGTTTAAAAAGTTTTTAACCAGTTCCGTGGTCAAAAGCGTGTGGGAAATCCTCCAATCGCCAAGCACTGCCCGAGTGCCTTTGTAACACGCACAAACACACTCCCACTCACTCTTGCTATCAGCACTCCCCGGGATGGGGACACTTGTCGTCACTGTCGCTCTTCAACTTGTGCTAGGAGGGAGTTCTACCCCCGTTCGGAAACGCTCCCAAACATCCTCCGCGCCCCTCTAGAGCCTCCCCCGAGGGCACAGCCCGAGGAGCCCGATCGACCCGTGGGCAGCGCTGCGAGCCCGCTCCCCGCACAGCCCGCTCCCCAGGGGGGCCCGTCCGCGGCAGCA
>VWZK01013992.1:370655-383941 GCA_013396935.1 Baryphthengus martii | reverse complement strand
CAGCCGCCGGGGGCTCCCGGCGCACCGGGACTAAGAGGCGGCCTCAATCGGGCGCGTCGAGGAAGCGCCGAACCGGTACCTGCGGCCAGGCGGCCCCGGGCACCGCGACCTCCCGGAGGGGGGAGGGATGGGCAGAGATGCTCGGAGGGGGAACCCCCCGTAGAGAGGCGGAGGGAGGAGGGCGGTCAACTCACCCGAACTGTCGCTGCCGCGCACAGGGCTGGAGAGCAGGAAGGCACCTGCGAACAGACAGGGAGAAGGTCAAGGCGATGCTCCGCGCCCGCCCCGCCGGCCCCGAGACACTCCCCGCGGTACCCACCGAGCAGAAGGGGGGAGAACCACATGGTGGTGGGACGCGCCCACATCGCGGGGTGAGCCGAAAGAAGAGGCGAGAAGAGCCACGCAGCACAAAACGCAGCGTGCCCACCAGGCAGCCCCGCCGCAGAGCCGTCGTCTGTTCTGCGCCGCTCCAGCAACCTCCGCGCAGCTCTACAGGCGGTGGCAGCCGCCGACGCCCGCTTTAAACCTCTCCCGGGGCGCATGAGCACTGGGGCGGGCGAGGGTGGCCGGGGCGGGAGGGAAGGAGGGAGCGAACGAACGAACGAACACGGCGCTGGGCGGCCCCATCGCTCTGCAAAGCCCGGCAGGTGCTGCCGTCCCTCCCCCGCCCGCTCCTTCTACCTGAGCGCGGCCCGGGTCCTATGGGAATGGCACCCTAAAGCCGCCTCCAGCAACTGGATCAAGCAATTCTCCCCCCTCCCCGGTCCCTCACTCACTCCAGCCAGGCAGCGGAGGCTTAAGGACCTTCCCGTGTCCGGCAAACACACCTTTGCCGTTTGCGCTTCCAGATCTGCCCACACGCTCCTCTATATTTCCTTTCCACCTACAGCTTTTGAATCCCTTATTTCAGATACGAGGATGATCATGATGTCTTTATTATTGTTGCTGTTATCGAATACCCTGTTTCGGATATCTGAAGACATGCGGGGGAACTATCAATTTCTTCACCACCACACTCGGCCCTTCCTCGGAACCGTGGACGGGGTAGAGCAGCCGCTCCCCGCGGGGCCCTCCTGGCGAAGCCGCAGCGGTGCTGTGGCGTCTGCTTGTCCCGCGGGAAGCTGCTAAAGAGAGAACCAGGGGATTTCAGCCTAATTGAATCTTTCCAAGAGACGGAAACACGCTAACCAGCGTTATCATATCGTTTGTATTTGATCTAAAATGTTAGCGTAAGTATCACAAATACCTACCTTTCATTTAAGCAAAACTCTGCTTCAATTAAACAAAACCAAATCACACACACCTCAAAAATAACAAAACCCAAAGCAAACCAAACCAACCAAAGACAAAACTCCCCTTTAGAGCCTGCCTTCGTTTCATAGCGCAGTGCGTAGGTGCACACGCGGTGTGAAGGACCAGCTGATGCTAGTGGGAAATGATCAGATTCCTTAGGAACGGGTGGGAAGAGGGGCAGGAGAGCGTTTGTATCAACGAACGCTTTAAAATCGCCTTGTGCTCTTTGCTGGCTGCCGGAATCCGCCGCTTTACTTCTGCTGGGACGGCTGTTCCCAGACATAAACTTCAAATATAAATAAACTTTCAGAATTCATAGGAATTAGCATGTTAGCGGATTTGTCGGGGCAGAAAATGAAATGCAGTCAGCTCCGGGAGGGAGCGGGCACGGCAGCGACCGGCGTTTGGGAGGCAGCTGGGGTGCGACTTGCTCTCGGGTTGTTGGGTGGTTTTTTGGTTTGTTGTGGAATTGTTTGTTTGTTTGTTTTGTTGTTTTGTAATAACCAGTCGCATGAAAATGCGCATTGTGAAATATCTCTTCGTATAATTGAAAAAAACAATACATTTGAGAACTCTCTGATCCGTTCAGAAATGTGTCATCCGTAGAGCAAAATACGAAGTACGACTGGGTAAGTTATTCGTGGTTTGTTCTGTTGATTTTCTTTTTTTCGGAGTTTAATTCAAGCAAAGCGCAGTAGCAAGGAGAACACGATCTCCCTCCTCCCCGCTTTGATCGTCCCAGAAACACATTTTTATGCGTCCCACGCAGGATAAAGGTGACGATGCTTCCCTCATGACACGGTTTTCTCCTACAGGGGCATCTCAAAGGCAAAATTATTCAGGGCAGTTGGTGCAGATGTCAGGAACTTCTGCTGACGTTTCTCCAGCTCCGGAGAGCTTTTCAATGAATTACTGGTGGCCAGCGGGCTCCCTCGAGGCTCACCCGAGGGATCGACCAGCTTTCACCTTCGGTGACCGGTTAACGAATTGGCAATAGCCCCTAAAAACTCTGTCCCTGAGCTCACCTCTCCCCGAGACGCCTCCCGGAGATGCAGAGGCTACTCGGTACTTTTCAGAAATAGTTCACGCTTCTTGCTGCAACCCTCGGTTCACGGCTTTCTCAGAGCTGCGGTAGTTGAGAGAGAAGGGGACTTGCTTAATTTTAATTTTTTTAAAGAGGAAAACCTGGGAAGCCAAGCGAGGTGTTAGCGCAGACGCCCACCGGGGGGGCCAGCAGCGCCGCCGGCGCTCCCTGCCCGGTATCTCCGGTCGAAGACGGTAAAACGAGGGCCGGGCCGCCCCGCTCCCTGCCCGAGGGAAAGAGGAGCTCAGGGCCGGGAGGGGAGCGAAGCGAGCGGGTGTTGGCTTGTTCTGGACTTGTGATGGATCTTATCTGGTGGCGAGAGCAAACTACGCGCCAGACTTCACTGTTTTCACACGGGCTAATGTGTTTCACCGCAGTGAAATGTCCCGGGAATGTCTTCCCGCGGAGGTTGAGGGAAAGGCAGGAAGAACAGGGAGAGGCGTCCCATTTATCTAACCGGGGAATACGGGAAATGCCTGAACCGAGGGACACTGGCTGCCACACCATAGAGCCCCACAGAAACCTCTCTGTCCTTTGTGTGAAGAAAGGCTTTGTGCAAAGATCAGAAAGGACAGAAGAAAGTACTAATTAAACTTTCAGCCCTACATACCGCTTGGTGAGTGCCCCGCGCCTTGCGGTTCACTCCCTGGGAAAATACACCCACCCTCACTGCAGTCCCCCTTGACATTTGTCTTATTTTTATTTTTTTTTTTTTCCGATCCCCTTTATCTTCTGGGGTTTTGTGTTTCTGGCTTGTCCCTGCATTCCTTTCAGATCTGCAATTCTTTTCTATGCGCTTTCTTCCCAAAGGCTACTTAATTCATCCTCCAGACTGTTTTGCACTGACCTTTTTCTGCTGGGATGACCTTCAATTTTATGTTTAAGAGGTACTGAGCTGTGCTTGTATTTTTTTTTTTTTTTTATTTGAAACGACACTGTTTTGGGAAGGGCATTAAGGTGTTCCAGTGTTTCCTCAAAACTGGGTCCATCACTTGATATGCAATTGCCAATCACACACACAAGGTGAAGGTATTTTCTTTATTCTCATGAGACTGCAATTATGGGTGCAGGTCCAAACCAGCACACCGACATCCTAAAACGCCAGTTATTTATACACGAAGTTTTAACCATGTGAATCTTTCTAATATCTATGCATTGTTATATATATGAATTGTTATATGTCATTGCTATACACATGTTGTTGTTATATGTCATTTCTACGTATGTGATTGGTTAAAATATCCTTCCTTGCTATGTAAATCACTACATATGTTTTGTCCGGTTCTTTAGCTGTTCTTCTCCTTGTTCTTTTGAGGAGGTGGTATAATTGGGGTTGGTGGTCCACGAGTTGATGGTCACGATCTCCCCCTGCCGGAATTACCTTTCCCCAGTGTCGTTTAGATTTGGCAGTCTTCAACAGCTCTTCATGGCTCGTTGGTTGGCCAACTCATTATTCTTTCTACAGCCTTTGTACTAGACAGAGAAATCCTGTTATTAATGATTGGATCCTGTTTCTGTTTAAAATAGTGGTATGTTGCTCAGCACGTTACTAGGTACGTAGCTGCAAAAGCCAAACTGGGCTTTTCCTGTGCTCACTCTAACTGATTTTAAATATATAAATAACCGTATCTTCTGAACTTCCAATCTTTTCTGGGGCGTTGATCTCACCAGGAATGTCAGTATGAGACAGGCAAACTGGTGCCAGGCTGGTGGAGCATACATGTGTACCTGGCTCCAGGCAGCTACCTCTAGTGAGGCTGTTTGGTGCTTAGTAGAGAGAGGTGATTTGAAGGGACCTTAGGGGGTTGTGGCAAGTGTTGCAGAGTCTGTGGGCACAGCCCTTTTCCTAACATCTTTGGGCTGGATTTGTTAATCCACAGCCACCTCTCAGCTACGATCAGTGCCGCACTCTCCTCTGCCCCATTCTCTGGCATGCTCTGCAGAGTAACCTGAAGGCTGGTTCCTACAACGATCTCTGAAGAGACTATCTGGTTTTAAGATAAAATTTAAAATATGTTTGTTACTATGGATTCCATTACTGTATCGATATAAATAATTGTCTTACATGTTTCACTGACATGAAGATAAAATTGAAGCCTGGGGCCGAAGTAATAAAGATAATAGCAAACAGACTAAATTTACTTCGTATCTCAATTTTAAAAACACATACAGAACTCTAAGGATTACTTCAGAAGCAATTAATGACTCTGGATTCATTCTTGGATGCTTAGCATGGGATATCACGAAGCCCTTGGTTAGCCAGAAGGTGTACTTTTGTTAGCATTTTGAAAATGTTTTGTGTGCAAAGTTTGAGGACTCTCAAATAATTAATAAAGACAAGGGTGGGGCTCCACTTCCATCTGCTGCCCATTTGGTCTTCTATTGAGCAGCAGCAACACTGTGTGCAGGAGCAAACAGCCAGTCAGAACATCTCTTTTTTTTTTTTTAACACCAAGAGCTGGGGATGCTGATCTTTGGGAGGAAACCCAAGGCGTGCTTTCTGGAAACAGAGGGTGGCTTCCAACTATTGAAAACCCTCTTTCTGCAGTTAGCACTTCTAGTCTGAGGGCTCAAGCATCTGTTCAGTCAAGAGGCCAGAGGTACTGCTTCCTATTTCAAGGGCACGTGTTTCTTAGAGAAGTATGTAGCTTTGGATAAGCAACGTGCATTTTTCTGCTTCTTATAAACATTATGTTAATCCTGAATGAGAAGTGCCCGGTCAGAGCCTGCCTGTAGTCATATGGCTGTTGTTGAATGTGTGGCTTCTGTTATTCCTGGCTCCGCAGTTGGTGAACATGCTGTTCCTTCCACTTCCTTTGGTAATGGTCATCTGCACATTTTGAGGGTAATCCAGGGCACCACACACACACTGTAGCCATTCTTAAAAAAAGTGAATTATTTGTCTTCCCTTCATGCACGCTTACATTTGCACACAATATTTGCAGGGCTTCCTAAACAGAAAAAGTATTTTCTGATAATTTTATAAAGTGAAGGTACAGTGATTTCAGTTTATCCACTTTAACACCTTGTATTTGGAACAGAATGGGACAAACGATGTCTCTGGGTTAGAATTTGGGTTGGTACCTTTTCTCATGATTACTGTGATCATGAAGTAAAAAAGAAACAAATGAGAAATCATTGTAAAGGTGCACGACATGCAAAGACTACCTGTGACATATATTTCTTGCTGTTCCCCAGAAGTGCATTTTGCCCAAACTAACCGGTGTCAGGCCGTTTTGAGAAGCAGAAATGTCACTGATGAACTGCCCAAAATCAAAATAGTGCTAAACCATTTGTAAGTCTTTTACATTTCACTGAGGTTTTGAATATCATAAACGAATGAAAGTCTAACCTAGCTATAGCTTATTAATTGAAAGAAAAAAACCCCATGTTTTTACTGAGTATTATTTAATCAACTATAAGACTGAAGAGACAGTTATAAACTTCTAGAAAACTGGTTGTTGAAACACCTCCTATTAGAATCTTTTTAGCAGAATTTTAATAGCAGCTAAGTAAACAGATTTATGATATTTATTTATGTACCATTATATCTTGATTTAATACTGAGATTCTGATAACAATTAGAGGTTTCAGAAAGAATTGTGTTCCAGTTATTTTCAGTGCAATATGGACCTGCAGAATAACAATAATTGATCCAGGGAAACTTATAGTCTATAGAGATTAAGTATTTCTTTCTTTCTTTTTTTTTTTTTTTTTTTTGAAATCAAGGACGCTATTGTCTATCACATATAGCAATGAAATTTGATTTCAAATTTCGCTTCAGCATTTATCATAGACATTTGTGTGGTTTTTTCTTAACATAAATATATGTTTATATTTTGCTGATCAAAAAAATCTAACCATTCATGGTTTTGAATCACTGGTTTTTACATCTGGAATTTGATTTGTACTCCAAAATTCATCTTCTTTGGGGTCTCAGCCAAAATTTACACCAGCTGGTGGTAGACTTGGCCTCTGCCTTTTTTGTAGTTGAATTACTGCTCATCTCCAGAAAATAAAAAAGGGCTGCAAGTATTTTTCTCCCTCTTTATTAGCCTTTCATTTTCTTTTTTTTTTTTTTTTCCTTCCATAGTTATTTGAATACATTTTCTTACCATGTGAAATATCTACCACGACACTGATTTACCCTAACTCCAAACTATGCACTGCTGAAAACACAGCCACTTCAGATATGGAAAGGATGGGCAAGGGACAGAGCTGAAAGTAAAGTGCTTACATTTTTCCTCCTCCAAAGGCAATGGTGAGCACCAGCCTTCGTTCTTCCTGCAGAGGGAAGGAGCTGTGGACAGTTTGTGGCATCACAGGATGTCCTGAGGATTTCTGGGTTTGCCTAGTGTCTAGTTTTGTGTAAGTGTGAAGGGGTGCTTGGTAAGACGGCTTAACTCTTCTTCAATCAACCAAAAGCAAGACTTTTCCATGTGCCTATCACAACAAAAAGGACCATTTAAAATTAGGATTACTCAGAAACCCATCCTCAGTTGGGTCCATCACCCAGCTCTGCTTCGCCAGGTGACCTTTGGTGGTGAAACATTGAAACGTTGCTTTTCAGAGGAATAATTAATGCTAAGGGTAGATGTATTAAAGATCCTCTAGATATGTACTGCTGGCTTTTCCTATTTTATACTTTATGACTGGTCTTTCTTGAGGCATAGTAACTGCATGTTGGGTTTGCCTTTTGCAAGGCTGCTTTTTGTCTGAAGTGTTTCAGTGTGTGCATTGGTGGAAGGGGAAGTGAGCCTGGTTCCTTTTGAAAGAAGAAAAGTTTGAAAGGAGAAAACAAGCAGTATATTGGCCTCTAGCTCTACCTACTGCAGTCAGTTAAGAGAGGTGAATTATTATTTGGAGAGTATTCAGCACAGTGTTGGAGTGAAGAATTAGTTTCCACAAATCTTGTTTGAGTGAATGGTACTTTTGAGCCACCGGAGATTTCTGGGCTTGTCCCTTCTGGTTTTATTTATTTTATTTCCTTCTTTTAACGCTGTATTCTGTCTTGGTAAATGGATCTTAAAAACCTATTCAGATCATGAAATCAAAAGAGAGGAAATATCTTCTCCTTCAAAACATCAGAGACTAAAAGATAGAAAAAACAATGCTGCTTTTATTTTAAAAAGTCATGATGAATGATGAATGCAGATTTTCACTTTGGTGCAGACCTTTCTCTTTTTTCCTTTTTTTTTTTTTTTTTTTGTCAGATACTGATAGTTCGAAAGAGATAGAAAATGTTTTAAAATTGTTTTTCCCATTTGCGTTTTTTCCCCATGGAGAGAATTTTTAAAAATAGGTATTGCTGTAACACTTTTGCAACAGACATTAAGATACTTTGCTCACATATAGATGGCGTACTTTGGCAGGACTAGGAGCTCTCTGAACTGTTAAGTCCAGAACAGTTTGGAAAAATATTAAGAGTAACACGAGTTATGATAGAATTGTTGGAACTGCTCGGGATGGCAGTGTTTACCTTGATGTCTCTGAGACACACACCCTGTAAATTATTTAAAGTCCTTAAACTCGTACGCTTTGTTCTCAGATTTTTTTGTTTTAATTCCTTCTGGTTTTACTGAAATTTATTTCCCTTCTTTTGACACTGTTGTCTATGTTGGCTCTTAAAATCTTACTTAGATCATGATATCAAAAGAGAGGAAGTATTTTCTTGTATCTTCCAACTTGGCAGGGGGGTCGGTTAATTCTGAAAATGTGAGTGTGGCATGGGATTTGAAGTTCTTGTTTTGTTACCTCAAGTATTATCAGCATTTGCTATCCCTGAATTACACATTTATTTGTATATATCATGACTTCTGCTGCTGTCATGTATGTAATTTCTTTTTGTAGTAACAATTATGACATAAATTGATTATTATTAGGAGAGTAAATAGTAGATTTCAGATTTATATCTGAACCCAAATTGAAATTTTTTATTTTAATTTGATCCCAAATTAACTCTTTTGTTTTGTATTTTTTTTCACATAAAAGTTTTAGTTAAAAAATAAATGGGGTTTTGAATTGAAAATGTAGCTGGTTTTATTTCTAAAGCAGCAATAAACCCCTCTGCTTTTCTGAAATGAAACATCTGGTTTTTGACATGTTCTAATATTACTACTAGTTAAAGATCTGAATCTTTTCATGAGACTTAATCTCACTTTGTAGAGCATCTCCCTGCAGTTCTCTTTTCCCAATAATTCACTCTCAGTAAAAATAAAGATCTTTAGTTGTTTTTGGAGTTTTATGCATTTGTTTACGTCTATGAAAGAATCTCAGTAGGAAATGTTTCCATGTATCAGTTGATACAGTAGGGGGTTCCAATGCACAAAGTAAACCAGGCATGTTAATTTTTAAACTCGGTGTGTGTGAAGCAGTTAGTATCTGTCAAGACGGAAAAATTAAATCCTTAAGGAAAATTTTGTTTTCCAAAGCTGTGGAGAAGTAATTAACAAGAACATAAAGATTATCAAAAGCTTTATTTATGTCATAAGGATTTCATAGCTGTGAAGTTAAAAGGATAAAAAATACAGGATAGACAGGCAAACACGGATGGAATATGAAAAACATGGGGATAAAATAATAAATGGAAAAGGACAGTCACTGAGGAAGTCTTGATGTTCCCTGGTGGGTGCCCCTTCACTTTTCCTTTCCAAGCAGGCTGAGGTGCCGTGCGAGGGGCGGACATTGGCTGGGGTAGCTGTGCATCTTACAAAGGGTTGCCCGTCTTTGAGTAAGGTTGGATCCTTAGTCAGCAGGCAAATCAACGATCACTACAAACAGGTTAATCTGTAGTTAACACTCGTGGGTCTCAAGTGTTCACAAAGCCAAGTACTTTTTGTTTTTCAGCTGCCAGTGTCAGGCGTGGCAGTCTCACTTTTTTTTTTTCCATGGATTTCGATCTCCAAAATATCTGCTTTTATTAGCAGCAGTTGATCTCTCTGTAATGAGGTGACCACATCACAGCTTTGTCAAATTTCTTCCTGAGAATGATACTTCATGTTCAGATTTTCTGTTTATGTCACACAATATCAGACAAAGAGCCGCTGCAAGCCTCAGAAGTTGATTTATTGCAAGTGCGTCTTGCTGAGAAAGATTGTTGTTTTTTTTTTGTGAATCCGCATCTTTTTAACTTCTATGGGGGAAGATTACGTTCTCAACTTTTTTTGTTTGTTTGTTTGTACTGCAGCTATTTAATTAACACTAACTTGTTAAATTAAAATTAAGAACGTCTTCCATAAAATTATGCTAAATGAATGTTTAAATGTACTTTAAAAAAATGTTTCTGATCCAAATGTCGACAATTTCTTAAAAGAACATTAGTAGGAGGTCCATTCTGAAGTTTTATAAATATTTTTTCCCTTCATTAAGGCCCACAAGCCCTGGGATAAGGCCAGTGTAGATCAAAACCAGGTTGGCTGATACATGTGCAGAACATAAGGCCAATAGAAATGCATCTATGAAATGTATGCGTATGAAAAATCTACGGCAAGCAGTTTGAAAAAGACCACCAACAAACAGATCACACGTGAGTGTTTCTTTCATGTGACCAAAAGAGAATTGCTGTAGAGGTGTTTAGACGGTTTTATTCGTGGATTGTAATTTACTAATAACAGGAGCGAAAACATCATTTTGCAGCCATATCCAATCAGAGACCTGAAAAATAAGCTATTACGTGGCACGGAGATAAACGTGTTAATTTTTTTAAAGGAGGTTTTGTAAGCAAAGCAGTTGTTAGAAAGCAGGAAATATACGTCTAGATGTCTGATGCTACTTTGTAGTACGTCTCTGAAGAAGTGATCAATCATTTATCAAGCGCTATAAACATTTGCTAAGCTAAAGTGCTTAGGTATGTGTGAGCTACTTCGCCGACTGCTGTATTTCATCAGATGATTTTAATAATGCATTAGGTGCCTGCAAGATATCCCAAATATAAGAAAACCCCCTCTTCCATCGGGTAGGTAGGAAGGGAGAGTGTTGTTTGTAAAAGACCCGGGGGCTGTAACCCACGGCCGTGTGCACGGGAGTCGTTCTGAAGCCTGTGACAGTGAGCACTGTTCGGCTTTAGCCAGGGCTGCAGATTTGCACGGTTTATTAGGATTAGTTCTGTACTCCAGCTTTCAAAGGGAAATGTCACACTAATGCCAGCATTTATCGGTATCCAGAAAAATTTAGAGACAATGAGTCCTTGCTCTTTCAAAATCAAACACTCTGTGAAGCAATTCTTTTCCCAGAAAGGAATTTGATCTCATTGTCGCATCTGGCATATGCAAAGCCACATCTAACCATTTTTTTCCTCGCTTCCAGGAGAAAAAAGCCCAAATGCAAAAAACCCAAACAAACAACCTCTCCTCACAGACCTGACTACAAAAAATATATTGTGCTGCAACTGTTCCTCCCTTGCCAAGTTTCCCTGTTCTGTCCCCTGTTGTTGGGCATAATGCTTTCTTTTAATTTGGAATAATTATTGGATACATATTTTAAGCATTATTTTTTCATAATGACCAACTGTTAGTTTATTTGAAATTCTCTACTCAAGTTTAATGACATCTAAGTTTTTATTTTGTAACCTTGCAATTCAACTGTCAGTAAAAATTCAAAGTCCAAATTGGATAATTTCACGGGGACATATGGAATACTGAGTTAGCTAAGCTAATTTTTCTTATTAGGAAGCACAATGATAAGACAGGTTTTTTGTAGAAAATAGAATATATATATAGTGTATTTAAAATTTTACCGTATCTTTCAAACACAAGATGACCCCCTGCTGATGTCAAGCCATGATATAGGTGGTGCACACACATGCCACTGACAGACAGAAACAGCACTGATTCAAATGCGAATGCTGATTATTATTTTCTGGGGAATATTCATAGCCACCTTACTTTGGACTGCAAGTTTATGGGATAATTTAGAAGTTAATCACCTTTGGCTTTCTCTGCAGGTAGTACAGAAGGAAAAGGAGTAAACGCATTCAGACGTGCATCGCTGAAAGCAGAGGGAACCAAGGAACCCCTCGCTCCTGTGGCTGACATCTGACAGAGGGAAGAAGATGACCTGGACAATGACAGTCCTCTCTTCCTTAAGTAAGTGCCTTTACTGGTCTTGTGCCTGTGACCCCTTTTGCTGCTTCCTGCCACATTGGGGTGACCCAGGGATTCCACGCACCACTGTGGGTATGAGTTATGGAAAAGACAGATGCATGTGTGAGATGACTTTGCATTGAAAGCTGAAATCAGGGTGATGGTAGAGCATCAGCCATATGACAGTTTCCATATGCTAGGGGTAGATTGGATGAGAGTGGATAAAGGAGCAGTCAGGAAAGCTAGAGATGAATCTGTGGGAGTTATACAGCCATAGTTTGGTTGAAATAGTCTGTACGTGTCAGTGTACATACATGCATTGGCCTTTTTGTGGGGGTGTTGAAAAAGCTAATACATTCACATATTTTTGTGTATATATATATATATATACACATCATACATAGACATATTTATACAGTCAGGAACCTACAAGGGTAGATAAGATGGTTTAGCAGAAGGGTTTCAGCATGTTGAGGATAACAGAGCAAATAGCATGCAGTGAAAATGTCAGCACTGCAAATTTTAGGGGCAAATTCAAAAGTATTAGCATTGTAGATGAGGCCTATTGCTACAAACTTTTGCTGAAACAGCAGCTGGTTGCAGATGCAGTTTTTTATTTCTGACATTTCTGTAGCAACAAGATGTCACCTGGCATTTGGAAAGAGAAGCAGTGAACTGTTGGCAACGACGGTGAGATCAAGTGAGGAAAGCACAGAAAAAGAAGAGGCAGAGAATGAGGTGTTGAAAAAAAAATCAAGTAGGATACAGGAGGAGAGAAAAGGCAGGGAAAAGAGAACTGGCAGGATAGGCTGTATTTGCTGTTTCTTCTGCCTGCTTGTCATTTGAAGCATTGATCTTATTCTACTCTTCTCAGATACTTTGAGGCTTTTGTCCAAGCAGGAATTACAAGAAGGAGCAGGCAGATATGGTGAGTATTTATTGACTTAACTGGAGTATAATATTGTTAACAAGACAAAAGCCTTTTAGCTACATGGCAAAAAATCAGGATTAAATAAAACCCCAAATCCTCTCTGGCTGAAATACCAATCCCAGATCAGTCTCAGAGAGTAAGAGCTGTGAAAGCATTAAAAATAATCTAAAAATAAAGATTAAAATAGCTAATATAGATGTTCTGTTTAGGCACAGAAGCACCAATTGAACTGCTTGTTCTTACAGGTTGTTTTTGCAACCAGTTCTTCAAACAGGCAGCCAATGACCAAATGACTATTGAAAAAATGGATGGAAGAGCTGAAAGAAAAATCAGTATGAGGACATAGGCTTTTCCCTTGCTTCTGCTCCCTTAGCCAGGAAACTTTCTCTTTATTCAAAAAATTCCTCATAGCAGCTAGTACCAAGAGGAGAGGTGCTTCTGAGAAGGAAGGATAGGACTCATCTACCAACAAAGAAAGGAGAAAACTTCTTAGAAAAAAAGTTTTATCTTCCACCTTCCAGTGTGATTCTTGATTCTCCCCCAGCATGTTGTTGGCAACTCCTTTTGCTGCACTACTACCCCCCCCCACCCCCCCCAAATAGCTTGTGAGGCCACCTTGACATGACTTGAAGGGATCCATCCTAAAAATAACTCCCCAAAAGAGTTATTTTCAGCAATCCGGCTTACGGTGCGCTCCCACAAGCAGTTGTTGTGCCATAGCTGAAGGGGGAAGCCGGAGCGGAAGAGCAGGACCACGCAGCCGGAGGTGGGAAGGAGCAGCTGATGCCAACACCTTGTGGCCTGGCACCCACAGTTCCAAATGCAGGATGGACTCTGCTGCCATTAACACCTTTGCAGCTATGGGTTTGATCCCGTTCTCGCTGAAAACGACAGGCTT
>VWZK01013992.1:310243-370451 GCA_013396935.1 Baryphthengus martii | reverse complement strand
TAAGGGGATGAAATTTCCTCCTTGTGGTTGCGTCAGTTGTCTTCTCCATGTTGACCTGTTTCACTTTTTTTTTTTTCACAGCAGCCTCTTCTCCGTGGAGAAACAAATTCCCTTGACTTCCCATCTGCTCTGTCAGATCTACAGCAGCTGTATCCTCCTGCTGGTATGTATAGAGCAGTCAGAAACTGATCCTGGGGATTAAAAAACAGTAGGCATTGTGTTTAATAGGTGATGACCTACAGAGGATGAATTTCCAACCCTCTGAGCACCTGTCACTCCCATCAAGTGCTGTGGGAGTTAACAAACCTTGCAGGATTCGGCCCAGGAATAATGGGAGCAGTTTTGTAAAATGGATTGTCAGATGTGAAGTTCCCCATGCAAACTGTTACCAGTCTGCAAAATCGTGCCCAGAAAAGCTGCTGCAAAAATGACTGGGTATCAGTGTGAATACCAAAATAATTTCCACCGGGCTTTTTTTGCATTTCATCAATTTAATCAGAAAATGATTTTAAAGCTATATAAAAAAGTAAGTTTGAACAAAAAAACCCCTGGTGGTAAAATTATTAAAGTTGCAGATGATGTGTTTTATTATACTTGGAAAAATGTTAAGTGACATTCCAGTAAGAATGGGGTTCGTTTTACTGTTTTGTCATTGTTGGTACTAGGATACATGCAGACAGGTCAGCGGTGGGAGACTTTGCTACTTTTCTTAGTGCAGATGCTATTTCATGGAGGGAACAGAGACAGAGGAAGTTATATTTCCGTAGACTTACATATATATTAGTAGAAGGATCATGTTCTTTTGTTTTAAAGGAGCATAATGGGCCAAAAGTGGAAAGTTAAGCGTCATACAAGTATGGTCAAAGAAAAAGGTCTATGATTTTGCCGTTTTGATGAGGCTGTTACAGTGCCAGTAATTTCTGCAGAAAGAATCTGTTTACAGGCACTCACAAAAATGAATATAAAGAAGCCAACTCTCAGTTATAAAATACTGCTTCTAAAAACACATTTCTAACAGTGATCTGCTCATTCAAAACAGCAACAGGGGCTGAGCTCATCCAAGATTGACTCTGGTATTAAGAAGTACTTGGAAGAAACTTTGAATTTAACTTTTAAAATTAAGAAAAGAAAACTTCACAAAAGGAGCTCTACTCTTCGGGAACGGCTTTTGAGTTCCGAGACAATTCACTGCAATTATGCTGATTATCAGTTTACATTTTTTAATTTTTTTTTTTGTTGTTGTTGTTTTATAACGAGTTACATTCCTGATTCCTGAGAGCATCTCGGAAGGAATGTCTGTAGTAATGTAGGAGTGATTCAGCAAAGGTATGGAGTTTCTGGTCTCATAAGGACCTGACTTTAAGGCAGCTCAGGTATGGTCACTGTCAGGATTAATTGTACTCTGAATTTCAACATCACACTCCACTTTACTAAAACCTGTAATCCATTAGTTGCCTGTGCCTCTCCTGCCCCAGTTTCCTTCCTGGAAAGAGGTGACTAAGTGTAAAAATAGGTGACTATAAGTGTATCTAGTTGCTCGCAGTCAAATCCAAACTACCTGCTATATGCAAGTTGACGTGCAGCCTGAAGCAAGCCAGCTGGATCAGTAAGCACTGAAAATCTGTCAGGGTAAAAAGGGTACAGAATGGGTCTAGTTCAGATTCAAACTTCACAGGGTACACAGACACGGCTGTGTTCCAGTCTACAGAAATAATCTGAAAACCTAGGCGTACATGGATCATTAAAAATAGGGATATAGTCTAGAAATCTAACTGAAACCTAACAGAGACTTTTAACTTAGAAAGGTTTACATTTCTCAGCTTATATGAAGATTTTCGTACTTTGTTCTCAAAAATAAAATCCAATGGCACTTCTCTTCTCAGGCTTCCTCAACTGAGACAGATTTATATGCAAATAACCTCTCGGAACTAATCCTAGAGTCCCTCGTCTGCCAAACTGCCAGAACTTCGCCCAACAGCTACAAGGCTTGGCAGAGCAAGACATACATACACACACACACATATATATCTAGGTTTACAGAACATTCTGCCATCATGTTACTCTGTGGTCTGGAAAAAAGTGTTGCTTGAAAGTTGATGAGATGTTACTGAGAAACTCTTGAATTATAATGTAGATCTATTCTACCGCAGGAATTAGAAATGATTCACAAAATATCAGAGCATGGTAGGTCAACAGTTTCATTTCTCATGTGTCGATGAGAGAGGTACAAAGTAAGAGATGAAACAATTTGTTTGTGAGAATACTGAAAATTACTACTTTCTGTGGTTTTCTGATCATCAGGACAAGCTATGGTTTCTGACAGGGCCAGATGGAGCTGTGGTCTGGACTGGCAGCACAGATCCTTGTCAGCAGAACAGAGGCCTCTAGTCTCGTTTGGCCTTGATCTCTTGCAAAATTTGCATCAATCCTCTCTGTCGAACCACATGGCCTGCTCTTGGGAGATGGGGGCTGTGTTCCTAGCTTTGCTAGTTTTGGAAAAAAGTCAGCTAACTTCTCTATATCTGACTTTCCTCGTATCTAAAATAGGGATAATAATTCTCTGTTTGGTGAGGTTGCTGAAAGACGTAAGTGCTTGCACATGTTGCTGCTATTATTATTTGTGAGTTTGGGATTAGCATGATGGAGGTACTCTGGGAGACTTGAAGACCAGGCAAAACCTCAAAACTTCAAACATTTATTTATGCTCAGATAATAGGTAGTTTTTCTGTTAACCACTTAAAACCAGACATTGATCACTCCTGATGTATACCGTGATGCAAGTCTGATGCCACATTGGTAACTCTGATGGCTTTGGTAGTTCTTCCCTCTGAGACCAAGATGTCTAAGCAAAAGAGCTTTTTCCTGAGGGAAGCTTTGAGCTTTCTCAAACTCCACAGTGTATCATTGACATTTACATTTGCTTTTCCATGGGCCAAGATCTGTCTGGTTCAAAGGATTGCTTTCTCCTTTCACAGATGAGCCTCTGTTCTGGCTTGTTAAGGATGTGTCACCAGCTGGGTGCCACCACTTGGGTGCCAGCCTACTCAGCTTGTTCCGAGCAGTGCTACCTCCTGGCAGATTGTGTGCCAGGTCTCCCATCCCTTCTAGTAGTTACGGACTGGGCACCATTAGCTTAGTTTTAACAAATTTTGCCAAACAAGCAGCTATCGCAAGATGTGCTTTGCCTCCTTCTCTAAATCAACCAGTCTTAAATCTGGGTATGAGATGAACAGGACTAAAGCGCCGGTACATAAGAATATAACATTATAAACAGGGATATAGAAAACTTAGTTTAAAAATACATTACAAAATTAAAAGGAAAGTCACTAGTGCTTGAAATAGAATGGTGTGCAGATGTGTAACATTTTGCTACCCTTTTGAGTACTAACAACAATAGTTCCTGCTTTGGCTGTGTGTGTAGCGTCGAGGAGTTAACCTCTGCAAGTTCAATCTCTGACATGTCCTGTCTGTGTCTCAGGCAAATTGTGAGCATGAGCCCTGTCCCATCACATGCTTTGTTTTCCTGCAGAAGGAACTGGAAGCATGGCAGCATGGAGGAAGATAAGTCAACAAACCAACTGTGAAAACCCACTTGCCCTCATGCTGGGACCTAAACCCAGGACTAAGGGGCACCGTGGAACGTAACTGCCTTAACTTAGAGCCAGCAAGAGCTGTGTCACAGCAGTGACTCACCTCGACTTTTTGTTTCTATTGAACTTGAATTCATTCCTCCTATTTATATTTTTTTTTCTTCAGTTCAAGCACCCCAGTATGTAGAGATGGTAGCTGACCCCTGCCCAGCAGAAGGGGCTGCAGACCACTTGGTTTCAGGGCACACAGCCTCAGCTGCTGTACAGTGACAGAAACGAAGTTCTAGCCATTGTCTTCAGCTGAGGATCCCATTTCTCTGCTAATTTGTTCTGCAACCCTTTCTGCAATTTGGCTAATTAGTTCCTTTTTCTTTTCAGCTGAGTGAACCTCTCTAGGCTCAAACTGAAGCCTTGTGATTCAATCAACTTTTTTTTTCCTGCTGAATTTCTGCTGAAATGATTGCTGTGTCTAAGGACATCCTGGAGATTTGGATGCAAGCACCTCACAGTAAGTCAGTGTCTGGTTTACTTGTTTTATATCAAATTGCACTAAATCTGTTGACATTTAGTGATTTCAAATACACCTTTTTTTGATGCATGCAGAAGGTGTAGAACACAGACAAGTATGAAAACTTCTCATATATAAGAACTTCTCATGTATTTGGGTGTATTTCAGTAAAATAGCAGTGATGCTTTGGTGGTTTTTTTTTCCCTGTTGGACCATGCAATGAAAACCTGTGATACTCTTTCATCCTATTTATTTTTTTTTTTTTAAATCATGTAACATTCTTAGAATGTTGGTGCACATTAGAATTTTGGTACACATTGTAGAATTAATTTCATTTTCTTTTTAAATGATAATTCTGCAGCATCCAAAGGCTTGGGTAAAAAAATATTCCAGCTTGGGAAAATGACATCCATGGCTGTGATAGATCTATTTATGTGTGCTTTCAGGTCCTCTAGTGCCTGAAAATTTCCATAGCTAATCTGATTCCCCCAAAACACTTCAGTCCACTGAGGCTAGAAATCATCTGCTCAGAAAAAGCTCATTTAGGTGTTTTAGAAAAAGGCTTGAGAAGGAGTAACATGGCAGGAGACAGGATAATAAGGAGGGTAAGAAGGAAAGTGCAGTGGGAATAGTTATGAGATCAAAGTTCGGCATCGTTTCAGTCACTTGTTTTGTTGATTTCAGTTATCGGAGTGCTCATGTAGTTTGCTGTGAAATACTCTCTTATATAAAGCTTTGTTTCTAATGGTGATTTAGCACTTCAGATGAGTAGTAGCTACTATTATTGATTGATGTTTTCTATGTGAGGGAAATGTCTTGGGCTGTGACACGAGAGACGGGAATAAATCACGCTGTGGAGAAATGGGTGCTGGTAAATAAGGAGTGAGCGTAAGTGGAGCTGTTAGATTTTTTCTTGTAGAGAAGCTGGGGAAGGATCCAAGAAACATTCTTGGGTTGTTTTGAAGATTAAAGGATTAAAAGGATTTTATTAGAACTGGACCAATTTTGGAAAATTTACCTAGTACACAGTCTCCAACTCTTTTTATTACGTTTCCCAGGCTGGTAAAGTAAACGGAGAACTTGAACAGCAATTTTACAAGCGTGAGGGAGGTGTTAGTGAAAAATAAGCAGTAGTAAGTGTGGTGGGAGGGTTTCTCTTCTAATCAGTTGTACTGTGTGAAGGAGTGAGCTTTGGTAAATTAAAGGGAATTTAGTGTAAAGTAAAGGCATTTTCTGTGTGATCTAGGTGTGTTACCATGAACAAGGCGTAATGACCGATGAATTCTATACCTTCTCGTGTCAGAATAGGTCCATTGCTCTTCAGAGCCTTGTAAAAGTCTTGCTATAAACCCACTTCTGACTTCTCTGGGGATGATTCCTCCACCACCCATACTGAACATACCTCTGCTAATATCTACTTTCATGAGAGCCCTTCAACTATCAGCAGAGCCGGCTGGGAGAGCCATGCAAGGGTGAGCCTTTGCAGCTTGAGAAAGAGGAGATCTGCATCCTGTGGCAAATACATGACTCAGATGTAATAAATCAGCTTTACCTGGGATCTACCCTCTGCTTTACAACTACTGTAATCTTCACCTTCTTTGTCACCTGATCTCATGGTGTCAGTCAAAATGCTGTGGAGCCACACACACAAAGGGCTTCCTATTTGGAAGTGATTATACTAAAATAGAAGCAAAACCATTAAACCCCATATTTTGACAGGATTCATTTTTTGGTGCAGTTCAACCAAAGGCATGTTTGATTTTTTTTTGTGAGACTGGTCTGGGTTATGCTAGGACGTTGTTAGTTATATGTTGTATTTTACTGCAATTACATCCTTCAGTCAGACTATTTACTTAACACACTTAATAGAGGTAATTTTACTAAGCGAAAAAGATAAGAATATAAAATAAATCTAAGACCAGTGGGACTGAGGAAGAGGAAAATCAGAAAATGACAGGAGGTAAATCCAAGACAAAGTCCTTTCAGATCTTTGGCTCTGAGAATTGTCTTCTGGAGGGATCTTTAGAACACCGTGTTACCAGATCTGCTCTAGTTAATAACGAGATAGCCCTGAAGTCTGTTAGGTTTCGGTACGTGCTCTGAAGAACGCTCGAGTTTCTGAGGCAAATGCTTTTTATTAGCTTATAGCCTTCTTGGAAAGTCTTTTAGTGCTGATGGAACTGCTCTGCCGTGCACAAACGGTCCCACAACTCCTGTCTTAGCAACAAAGCCTTGTTGAGCGCTCGCCTTCCTGCCTCTTTTGTGCCCTGCGAGCACAGCAGTGTGGCATGAGGGACTAAGCCGCACAGTTTTCCAGACTCTCCTTTACATTTGCCACATCCTGCTGTTGTGGCAGCTGGTTACTGTGGAGCACCCCCCAGAGCTGCTGACACCCTGTAGAGCAAAGGGCTCTGAGTGATTGGTGGTCTGGAGTGCAGGATCATTGAGCTCTCCTAGACACCGAAGGCAGATATCCTTGCTCTGCATAAATCAGCTCAACTCTGGCTTTTCTGCCAGGAATCTTTCTTTGCAGGGTCTCAGTCCTGGTTGACACCAGCCATCTTCTGCTTAGCTGTCAGCTGTAGCAGTGGAAGATGAGAGCTTTGATGTTCAAGGTAGCAAAGGGCAAATCCTTTGCAGTGCCTGGAAGTGCACACACTTCTGATGGTTTTGATGTTAAATCAGACAGGAGAAAAACGACACACACTAGGGAAAAAATGGCAGCACTTTGCAGGGTGTGTGGAAGAACAGCAGCAGGGTTTATCTGGAGACAGAAGCAATGTGAAAATACTAGATTTTACTGTGGACTGATACTGCTATCGCTCTCTGAGAACAGCGGAATTGTTGTCATGTAAAACCCCTTTTCTTCTCATATATCCCCCAAAAGGTTCATCAGCTTCATAACTAGCTCATGAAAAAAGGTTAGATGGGATTGGAGAAAATAAATTTGTGCAAATAAAGTTCTTCTTTTTGTATTCTGTTTTTAATATCTCTCATAATGGCACATAACTTTGCTGACGAATCGTGGCTGCAATGTTCAGCGTGCATGTTATTAAGAAGTTACTGTTATTGTTATGCTCACTAGGCTTTAATAGAGAACAGAGCAATTTTGGGATGCGCCAAATTCACGAGCAGCCAGAAAAAAATTGGACATTGAAAAACCATCGTGTTTCAGGAGAAATGTAGGTGGCTCTCCATCCTTATTTCATCGCAATGTTTGTTTATTTGATTTCTGTCTCATTTCTCAGAGACAGTTTGTTTGAGACTTTAAATTACTTTGGTCCAAGATTATTAATGTTATTAAATGACTTATAAACTCTGTCCTACTCAAACAAGTTGTGAAGAATACTTCTCACCTGCCAGTCTTAATGATAACTGGTCCTCCAGCAAGAGCTGAGCAAATTATTTCCTTTGTTGTGATAAACAGCTACTTGGTATTTTCAAATAAAATTTAGGAATGCTGTTTAGTTTGCTCAACAGCTAGTAATAGTTTTATTGCCAGCCTTAGTTCCCAAACCGCTTCTGCTTTAAGCATGGCTCAAGTTTAACACCTGTTTGTCAGGGGTTATGGAAGGGGGTCTTTCCCCATTAACTAAACGATTCATTTTGCTCCTTAGTGCCCAGACCTGTCCCTTTTGTTCTCCAGATAAATTTCTTCTCAGATTCGTTCTGCCTTCTGAATTTTACCTTTTCATTTTTTTTGCTAGCTCTGGGATTATTTGTTCTATACTTACTCTGGGTTTAATCTATTGCCACAGGGACCAAAAAAGGACAAAAAAGTCGGAGGCTATATGCCTCTGGAAAAGGAGGATGTGAATTTCCTCCCCAAGAAACTTGCAGGCCTTTCATTTCCCCCTTTTTTCCATCCTGAATTTCCTGTAAGCTCGAACTTTTGGCAGTCAAGAGGAAGATAGTACCTGATTCTTGTAATATTTCTACTAGCTTACCTCCTAGAAAATTAATCTTCTTTTCCCTCACCAGTGGTTTGGGTAATTAGGTATGAAATTTTTCTGCAGAACAGTATTTTAGGCTTCTAAATCATTTTGCTTTTGTTTTTCTTCCGTATACATATTACAGGGACAGATCTTACCTCCATGTTTAAAATTTGCTTTTCACTTCTCATATTCACTGACCTCACCAAGTCTAAAAATAATTAATCTGATACATCTGTAATCTTTCACTAGGGTTCCATTTTATTGTATTTTAGAAAAATTGAGACAAATGAGAAAAGGCATTTGGGAAATTTTCCTGCTTCAGAAAAATAAGCTTAACTCACTGCTTGAACACTTTCTGAACTCTCTTGGCTCATCGCATCTCCAAAATAGCTCAGTATAGAACTTCCAGATGAGTACATTGACTTAATCTGTTAGTTTTGGCACCTACCAGTAGTGTTGAGTAGACTCTCTTCTTGCTGATAATGGTTAAGCAGTTGTGGTTGAAATTACTTTGTTGTTAGAACAGTTTCCACGTATGTAAAAGGCTCTGGAAGGCTCATAAACAAAGCCATGGGTAACAACAGTAATTTGAGTCAGTTTTGTGGCACTACGGAGAAATTCAGGAAATTCTGCTGAAGAGTCAAATCATTTTGTTTCAGTTCGATTTTTAATTATTAGTTTTCAACCTAGACTGTGAACCTTTGTCTTCTAGCTTTGAATTTCTGAGTATAACCCTTACTTCAGAATTTTCAGATGTGCATTAAGCTTTTGCATAGAAAGCAAACAAACGGGCAGGGCGATCGATATCTTGGATAAAGGTGAGTTTTGTGGCAACAGCAGAGCTGTGGAGTGCCAGGGTTGCAGCTTGTAAAGCTCAGAGGACATGACTGACAGAGTGCAAGGAGCAGGATTACACGAGGGTCAGCAAGAAACAGAAGTTTTTTATGATTAGAATTTTACCTTTGTCTGCTTTCTTACATTTAAGGTTTTAAAGTGTAACTTCAAAGTGAGTCCTTTGGCCTTGTCAATATTTAGGTAGTTTCAGGAGGAAAAAAGAAAAGTATTTAGGTATTCCCTTCTCCTGTCCCCTTTTATGGCTTTGCTATGTTACTAATCTTCAGGCTTCAGAAAGTGCAGAATTCCTGTCCTCCTGCCACTTAACTCTCTTAAAACTTAAGTGATCTCAAACTAGTCGTGCTTTAACCTTAATGCAAATTTCATTGGAACAGATTCTTTTGGTGTGATGTAGAGTAATTCTTCAGTCTGACAGCAGATGGAGGTATCTCTTTCAATGGCTGTGCAAAGAGTAGGTGCAGGAAAAACCCATCCTTACCTCTGCTTACTTAAGAGATGTATTTAAGGCAGAGGGTGGGTGTATTTTAAGATTATCATGTCTAATGGTTCCTATTTCATGTGATTGAATTGCTTAAAATACTGGTAGAGATTTAAATAAAATATTTCCATATATGGAGGCTGACTTTGGAGGGTGGGGGAGGATTTTCTAACTGAAATCTGTGGACTACTCTAGGGGACACTTGCCATTTGGTTGGTAGAGAACAGATCAGTGCATTCCCCCACACCTCCAAGGTCTTGCTTTTCTATCTGGTTGGTTTAAATGGATTTTAATCCTCTGACATTTAACTATGTCCTGTAGTATTTTAATGAATGCCAAGTGGAGATTTGTAAGTGAGAAAGAAAATCTGTGTGTGAAAAACATCTGGGGAGCAAGCAGAGAGAAGAAATTGGTAGAGTCATTTTTTTTTTTTCTGGAGAAATATGAAGTCAGCAATGGGTGATACCATGAGGATTAATAGTTAAATAATTTTAGTATGTCTCCTTAGCTTTCTAGAAATAGCGTAACAAATACTGAAATGATCAAAGCCACAGTGAGGGTTAACAAGCATATGGACTTTGCACTTCAAGGAAATAAAAGGATAGTAAATATTTACTTGGGTTTAAATTGCCTGCCTTTTCTGTCTGTCTTGGTGGTGAACGATACCTCAAGGACCCATTAGCAGTGGCAGCCGTCCTTTACATTGTGGGTTGGTTTCCCACAGCTGTCAAAGCATTTGATTTCTGAGACTTCCTGCTCTTTTATTCGACTGTGAGGAGGCGAAAGGAGTGATTGCGGTTTTGCGGTGTTGATCTCCCAAACTTTTCTCATGGGCAGGAATGTGTATTGTACTGTCCAGAGGCTGGTGGAAGTGGAGTCTCCTCGGGCGCACGGGCACTGCAAGGGGACACGCGGCTGGGCAAGATCTCATTTGTGTCAGGGCTGCTTACCCCTCCAGACAGAAACTATGGAAAAGTATCTTTCTCCCATGACTTGCCTTGTGGCTGTAATTTGTGGCATTTTAAACAGATGTAGCTCAGCTGATTGTTTTTGAATGTTTGGGGTTTTTACTAGAAGCACAAGGCATTCTAGAAACTTGTGGTGCTAATTCAGGACTTCAGAACAACTGAGCGTCTTCAGAGGCAGCTCTACAGCTTGTGGATGGGCCTCTATTGATGGCCTGCTTGAGCATGACACAGCTTTGTGTGTTCAACCTCAAAATGCTCTTTTTCAAGTGTTTACTCTGGGCAGACATAATAGTAGCACAGCAAATATTGCTGACCACAAGCAATTTTTTTCATGAACGCTTATCTACATTTTAAATTATAGGGTATGTGTTTGAATATTCCATTGCTGGTAGTGCTGAAGAGAGGTTTGGAGTTTGTTATTTTAATTTCATCCTCTAAAAGCATTGGTTGTGAAGCAGCATTAAGACAAGGATTTTCTGGGGGAAGGGTTTTCCAGGCGGTGATGGGCAAATTGAGCGCTGGAAATAGTTCAGTTGTATTTATGTGAAAGGTGCTGGTCACACGCAGAGGCTTGGCAGCAATACATTTATGGTGGGGTATGAGTAAAATCGTGTGTTTTGGTGCCCACAAATTTGCATAAGCTGTGGGTACAAGGAGGACTTTGACCACCTACAGCCTGAGCACTGCGAGGTACCCGCAGCTCAGCCACGCGGCCGTTCCCAGGCCTTTTGTCAGACGATAAGATTTCATGAGGTCGGGGAAATTAATGAGTTTCTTGCTATTTAAATAGTGGTTCATTTATTCAGACTTCTGGATACTAAGTTCATGGGGAACAACTTTAATTTTTCATTATGGATAGTGTCATTTCTTCAGCAAAGGAAGGCCTGCTTCAAGATGAAAGCTCTTTAGAGGTCAAACGTAGTTTATAGCATCGTTATTCACCTCATGTGCTGTTTCTGTGGGACGTGCGTTCTGACACCTGATTGTTGCAAAGATACTTTTGCAAAGCAAAAGCTCTTTGTTTTTCGTGCTAGACATGTTAGTTTTGAATTTAAGTAAGTGAAATAACTTCATTTTACTGTGTCTTCAGAGCAATGGAGGAAAATGAGATAAGCTCAGTACTGTTTGTGCACTTTGATTTAATAAAGGCCATTTTCCTTTAGGAGGTACCTTTCTCGGCCTCCCGCCTTTCTTCCTCGAATAAAAGTCTTCAGCTACACATAGCTTACTTACCAGCTTAAGTACACTTTCAAAATGGTAATTTAAAAGCCCTGTATAGCCAAAATAGCTCTGTTCCGGAACGAGTCACAGCATGGTCTTTAAAACAGAACACCCAGCCACTGAGCTGGTCTGTGTCACCTCAAAACATCTGCTGAAAAACAAGGCTATAATAGATACATTGTTCTCAGATGCTGTTTTTTCTTCTTCTTCTTCTTCTTTTTTTTTTTTTTTTTGGTTAACTCTTGTTAAATAGCCAGTATTTAATTTCAGTAGAATAGGGTCCTTTTCTCTTGCAGTAGGAAAAACTTTCCTCCTACAAGGATAATTCTGTAGGCATGCGTGCCTGTGCTTTCTTTTACATCTTTTCTTTTAAGAGACTCCAATTAAGAGCTAATCTAACTCAAACGGCAGCTGCTTAGCCACTTCTTTCCTACCACGTATACGGCCCCTACTTCCTTCCCAGTCCTTCACCGACGCTCTCGCCTCGCTCTCTCAGAAAGGACAATGTTGTCACGCACGGCTGTGGTGCGTTTTTCCCTCTGCTCTTCGGCCCGTCGCTCTAGATGCCTGCTGCTCTCACGGTTCCGTTCTTCACCCACAGCCCCCAGAGCAAGCACCATGTGTTTCTCCTACAGACATACCCCCTTCTGCAGGCCCTGGGGCAGCACCACTGTCCTTTGGAGCAGGTGGGTGCTTATGCTATGGTATTGCCTTCCAGCCACAGCTCCCCTTCCCTCTCTCCTTAAGAAGAGATGAAGTATTCCCACCCTACAAGGAAGCTTTGTAGTTGCTCTTAGGTCTACAGGTCTAGAAATTTAAAAGCTATTACTAGAATCGAAAGGTAGCTTTGAGATTCAGAGAGCTCATGACCCGAGAGGACCCTTTGGAGGTAGGCAGCAGAGGACGAATCTCCTGAGGCTTTTCTTTTCATTCATCCTTTGATCCTTTGCTTCTGAAATGGCAAAGTTTAAAGCTTATCCACAAAAGCGTCCGCTATGTGCCAGCCCCTGAGAAATGACTGTATCTGTAGGCAAACTGGAAATAACATTTCCGCTGCCAGCTGAACTTTCAGGCAGTAAAATTCTGAGCACAGTGGGGAAAGGAAAAAGGAACATCGAGTTTTGAAAAACACTTTTATAAATTTTTTTTGTAAAATCTATTTATTTCAAGTTAGTTAGCTGTGTTTCATTTTAAGTATGGGTCATAATATCCACCTACCTGTCAGGTTTAATGTAAACACCAAGTAAAATAACTCGATGCCACTTGATTAGTAATAATTTTATTTTAACTCCCATCATAATGATGTGAACTCTTTTCCCATTTGAAAACATCTGACCTACTGACTTCCTAAGTTTAGACAGGTTCAGACCTTTTCAAATACCATAAAAGTACTTGCATAAGGGTGGCAACATATTCATCTCATTATAACTGTGCTATGGAAAAGGTTAAGATTCCTAACCCCATGTTTTGTGTTTAATCATGCAATTTGCTTCTGCCCTTGTGCGTGTGGAAATACATATTGCTCGTCTGCCGTTGTAGTACATGAAGCACTGACAGTTTTGGATGGGTTTTGATGAATTTGGAGACGCACAAAAGTCTGCACAAACCAGCATAAGATACTGCAGGGAGCTATTCCTTGACTGTGGGGCTTTCATTGTTTTTCAAGCATTTGATTCGTGCACTAGAGTTACACATTCTTGTAGAAGTATCAGGCCTTTCCAGACAGACTTGGGAACCTGATCATATGCATCACAAGGCAGCCTGTTGGCATAAACCGATGGTTTCTGGTGCTTTCTGTCAAAAGCGCTGTACTGGTATTTGTAGCAAAAGATTATTTTAGTTTATAGCCAACCTCTCTCTGAGACGTGGACCTGGTTAAGAGTTTGTTTCCTTTCCAGTTCAGGCTTCTCAGTAAAAGAAAGACCAGCAGGACCAACCTGATGTTTTTTAATCGCCACCTTTTTTTTTTTGTAATTCCCCCCCCCCACCCCGGTGATTTATTACATCTTTTGTATACCTGCAGAGGTTTATACAGTGGAACTGTGGCTGTGGCACCAATCAATGTGTAAGAGCTTGGAGCCACCGGTAGTCATTTGAGCTGAGTTGTCCTTGTGCTTATGGCTTCTGTTGAGACCAAAGCTGCAAATGCTCCTTGGCGAGCCGGCACTTGCTTTGCCTGCTAGTCAGTGCTGTGCCTAAATATGTGGAATTAGTCACTAGTTCCTTGGTAGCTGGTTCTTCTAGTGAAAAATGACAGTGTATCCCCAGTCCCATGCCTGGCTCAGCAGGATGTGATTTTTGGATGCTGGAATCTCCCTGCTGGCTCTGGTTGGTGTCAGATGCTGCCAACCGTACATGGTCACTAGAGGTTCATGGCTCAGTTTCCTGCTCTTCTTCTGGCCATCGTCCTGAGGATGAGAGAGGAGGAAAGGAGAGACAGGGCCCTTATCCTTATCCAGGACCATCCCCTGGGATGGGGCCTGCTGTTATTGCTGGGTCTTCAACCTGTGGCTACTGTGGGGAGAGTGTAGGAGCCTCTGTAGAGCGCTTCTGAAGGCTTGCTGACTGATAGCATTACTTTCTGTCCTTGCCTTTCATTTTAGAGGAGAATCTCCCATTTGGCCTTGTACTGGAGTCCTTTTATGATCCCACCCCCTTCCCTCCCTGCTGCCTGAGCTACCTCTACACCCTGATGCCTTGGGAAGAGCCTGATCCTCCATTTTTGCTTTGTAAGACAGACTGAAACCCCTTTGGTTACCTCTGTGGTCACAGTGACCAATGAGCATTTAATATTTGATTGTTCCAGACCTTTCTGTAAACTGAGCAAGTCAGCCCCACGCCCCATGAAGCCTTTCTCTTGCTTGTAGCATTTCAACATCTTCTGAGCTGGGCCTTCAGCTGGGAGCAGGAAGGTGGCTTAGCTTGACCTGCCTCTTTCACAGTCCCTCCTGGCCCTTACTGATGCCAGCCAAGTTCCCTACCAGGCAGCAAGGCCGCCTGTGCTGTCTTGCTCAAGCCACGGCACTGGGGCGTCCCAAATACTGCTCCTCAGGCTTCAGCTGGTCTGGAGCTTGGGCAGCCGTGGAGTCCTTACCAATGGCAATCTTTGTGCTGCAGAGCCCAGGCCCTGGCAGTCATGAGGGCACAGACACAGCCAAAATCACTCCCCAGTGAGCAAGGGAAACCAAGATGGTTATGAAGCTCTTCAAAGTGCAATCAGTGCTGCCATCCCGCTCCATTTAACCTCCATTGTGACGAGGGGAAAAAAAACAACCCAAAATCCAACAAACTTCGTTGAAAAGTTGCGCACTTCCAGATCTCTTTAGGCTACAGCTGCGGAAGTAAAAGTCTTATGTTTAGGAGCAATAGGTATGAGTAGAAAAATTGGAATACTCTATATAGAAGGGGCAAATTTTTGGGAATCAGCAAAAGAAACTTGAACAAAATAGACTCCCTTTAATGGAATAAAATAAAAGGATGGAGACAAGAGTAAGCCTGCCTTTCGGTGAGTAGCTACTGAAGGCATTTAGCTTTTCTGTTGTCCCTGTGACTAGACAGCTATCGCTGTAGCTCAACAGCACCAAAATGTGACGTACTAACTAAATGATAGAGACATTTGTTGTTGGTTTCTTACCATGAAAATTTCCAGAGAAGACAGTCTGGTTTTCATCCTTTCTGGCTCTAAGTCAGCCAGAATTGCATTTATTTTCTTAGCACTGTTTTCGTTCCCAAAACAAGTGTTTATTAGAACTATGTAACAGAGAGCAAGGTCATCTTGTGCTGAAAGATTCTTCTAAAGCTGATGTGTTTTTGCTTCAGGAACTTTAGATGTACAAATATTCCTGTGGGTTTGGGAATGGAACTAGCTGTTTCCTTTGAGGTATCAATATGAGTATTTTGGGGCCGATTCCTTCTCTCTGCTGGGACACTGGACCGGGTTTCTAAGGCCCTTATGTGATTTGGGGCTCACGCCAGCGTTGATAAATGGGACTTCAAAAACTGCCAGGCTTTGTACAAAGCCTGGCTTGGATACTGGTGAGCTTGGCACTTGAAGCCCAGATGCTGACCAGACAGAAACTGCCCCTAGGGAGGCCAGGCCAGGGGAACAGCGGAACAAATTACTAATGACACCTAAAGGAGGAAAAAGAATTTGGAAAACGTTGTAGATTTGGTGTTCGTGGTTCGACTGTAGTCTAAAACTACAGCAGTTTTCATCAGGTTTTCACTGTTTGACTAAGCTGGAGCCTATCCTGAAGTACCGGGACTGTGCTTTTGATCATTGGTACCACAGTGAATTCAGGGGGAGAGGTAGGGAAAAAAAACCCCTCAGGCTAGATGTTAAACAAGCTTGCTGAAGAGCCAGCTTGCTTTCAACATCATTTGCCTCTAGATTAACCATAGAGGGCTCTTGTACAGCCGTCTACATTCCCAATGCCACAAGAGTTATTCAGGGAAAAAGGCCACGTAACAAAACCCATCATGCCATAGGTCAGGTTGTGTCAGAAGGGAAGAACCGCGATGAATACCCTCTTACAGGTATCGAGTGGTAAATCTCAGATTTTAAAGGCAACAGAGAGCTTTAGGACGACTAATACAACAAACCCAGAAAACTAGTTTGGAGAGGAAAGAGGAGAATGTTTTAAGTATGAAAATCATATTTATTCAGTTTTTAAAAAAACAAACAAACCCCAACTTGACCAGCGCATGCTCGCACAGCAGACCTGAAGATCCAGCTCTAAAGCTGGGCACAAACGAAACCTGTCTCCAGAGGTCTCCGGTGTCAAGCCGACAAATGAAGCCACCAAAGCCACCATCGTTTGACAGTGTTACACAGTTTACTTAAACTGTGTAAGCTGCGATTCAGGAGCACTCCTGGTTTAATTGAGCAGGGTCCGTCGTACCACAGGCTGCCGCAAGACCCGGACAAAAAGCAGTCAGCAGATTTTTCCAGAAGTTGGTTGTCAGCTGCAAGGTTAAAACCCTTTGCAGAGGAAGCACAGCTTTCTTGGGGATAAATGATTTCCAGCTCCTGCAACAAACTCCCACAGGAAGCAATAAACACCTTAAAAGTCATTTTCTTTCCAAACGCACTTTGACCTTGTTTTTTTATTAACAAATACAGTATATAGAAGGAATTAGAATAACAAGCTGCATTTGCCATAGTCCTTGCTGACTGAAGTATGGGAGAGGGCTCACGCCAACTATAATTAACACCACAATATATAGATATTTATTGACTTGGCAAAGTTAGAAGTTTATAGTAGTATTGTGGAGTAGCTTACAATGCTCAGCTGAGATAATTAAATAACATTATTACTTCCCAGTAACATGGTCTAGATGAGGCATATTTTTATTGAGAGATACTTTTAAGGAATAGATCAACTGCATTTCTTGTCTAGATGCTCTGAAAAAAAATCCATCTGGGGAAGAAGTATGGCCTTTAGAGCAAAATCAACATTCAACATTGAAGGACAGTGCAAAAAACACTCCTGAAATATTTACAGCCAGCCAATAATTCTGACAATCTCAGTTTCTTAATAAACCGCCAAACGGTTTCTCTTCACCCTTTGAATACGTGAGGCCTCATTCTGAAGACGTATTATTGCTGCACCAGTAGCAGCGCTGTTTCTGGAGAGGACGCTTCTAGATTGAGTTATCTATCAAGAAATTGTGTTACTTTCAGTTCCTGCACACACTCTTCAGCTTTAGCATTGCCGGCAAAACTTAATTATGTCATCAGATTCTTTAAACTACTAAACTGCCCCCACTTAATGCAACTGTTAAAAACTGTATTTTAAGTATGTGCTCATAGAACAGTTAAAGAGCAGTTCTGTGAGCGTGACTTGGTTTCTTCCCAAACACAACAGTCAAAGCAGTTACAATAAAAAGTGCATAAGAAAATGATTAAAGATTTCACAGCTTTACTCTTTGAGACTGTGACCGTGCAGGCAAACAATTTCCTCTTAACCTGAAGAGAAAAGCTAAATTACTGCATCAGAAACTTGTACTGAAGGTATCTTCAGGTCCATCTTCGGACCACCAAGCAAAGATTGCACAAATCAAAGTACAAGTAGAATGACTTTGGTAAAAAAAAAAGAGGGTAAGAAATAGAAACAGTAGTTCTCTTGGTCTAAGGCTGTTTTGTTTCTGGTCCTAAAAGGCAGTTTTGTCCTTTTCAATGTTGCTAAATAAGATAGACTGGCTTTCAAGAAGAACACATCTCCTAAGGACAGATTTGCATTGTTTGCTCCAACAGAAACTCGATATAAGAAGGTGAAAATGCGTTGCTTCTCAGCCAGCTGTCACCTACCGCAGCTAATACTGCATTTAGAGTGTACTCATGTGAAACGGACCCCCACCAAAAAGATAGCAGCTCTTAAGGTTTATTTCCAAAACGTTGATATACACAGTATTAATTACAGGTCTTTTTAAAAGGTTATCATATTAATGAAACAGGTTTAAGTTTTAACGTCGTGACAAAATTCTAGATATGAAGACATCTGAATGTTGGTACAATTCTCTGTTGTCACGCTGCCATCCAGGAAATGGCGTTTCAGTCTTATTTTTGGCCAAGTTGGGACAGCTACATGTGAAGAGAGAGAAAACCGTTAGGCTGCTCATCTTACCCATTCAGTCAAACTCACCTGCAGTTCATACAGTGCATATTTCTGTTCTATAAGCTTCGCTTGCCTCTTAGGACCAGAAGTATGCTGGTAACAGAGTAGTTAATGCATTCCCTCACCAGGAGATGATCTGAGCTTCAAATCTTAAGATCTGAATAAATCTCAGAGATAAAGGTGCCGCGCACGCAGTCAAGTAACCAGTAAAGACAATTAAGCTGACTGAAGCGTTTGGTAAGTACCATTTGTCTCCTTCAGGTGCAACAAGAACTGATTCAGTTCTTTAACATGCAATTTTGAATAAAACTTATTCTCACCTTAAGCAGTAAAGCCATAGGTGGTAATAGCTATTGAAGGGCTGCTACTTGCGGACCGCCGTGGATAAGTTTTATTTTGCATTTTTATTGGAATGAGGCAGAGAAAAGTAACTGTGATGATGGTGTTTTTTAACAGAACTAAAAGATTGATTGTCATATAGATACGGGCAACAGCAAGCTCTGACTAGGCCAGGATTTATAAATACCAAACTTCAGGACAACTTTAAAAGTAACAGCTGAACAGCGGTTTTTCACTTGTAAGTCTCTAGAATAGCCTGGAAAGACTTGTTATTTGTGGAAGTATCAAGAACGGAATCACTATTTTTGTTAGGATTTGTGTTAAGGCAATTACTATGAACCTGTTCACCTGTATTACCTGTGAACTCACACTGCCAATAGAGGCCTGCAAAAGTTAACTGGAAATCACATCTCAGTCAAGTGAAAAGAGGTCACGGGAACATGTATTAATCTTTCACAAATTAGTTTGTTGGGTTTTTAAATAAAATTCATGGAGAGATGTAAGGGTAAGTCAACACACAGCTACAGAAGTAATAAATATTTCAAAGTTACCTACCTGTTTTATAAACTGCGTAGCATTAAAAAGTTCACTGCAGCCATACAGGACATGTTTGCCTTGCTTACCCTAAAAAACAAGAAGACAGGAAGAAATCAAGTGTTAACAGACTAGAAGAGCTGGCTTAAACTAACGGCATAATAAAAAGAAAAAAAATAAGAAAATCTTGGTGATGTTGAATTCTTGCACTTTTGGCTGAAAAAAAAAAAGTAGTTCTTCCACCAGAGGGAAAAAAAAATGTAATTAAATTCAAGTGGAAAATGAGAGACCAGAGGTAGAAAGTGGGAAAAAATGGGGCATTTTACACATGTATTTGCTTGATAGTAAGGCTACCAATGTGCTACGTTAACATTTTGGAAGTGAAAATTAGTTTAACATGGTTTCAGCCTGAGTTTATTTCCAGTGTTGGGCTAATAGGCCCATGGGTCCTCAAAGTTCAAGCACAGGCCTGAGAAATCTGTTTCACTGTTAAATTATTTTGCATTTTTCCTGTATTAGTCAGGTAAAACTTACTAAAGAGCCGATGAGGAACACAAACCTTGACAAAATGATTGTGTGTCATGTATTTTCCCAATGGTGCCATTTAAGCAGAAAGGAAGAGCAGCAGATTCCGAGAGTCCTTAGCTGATGGTCACAGGCTAACTGGGGAGATGGTCATCCTGCCTCAAGTCCTCAGCTGTGTTCATTTGGAGTGGGCTGTGGTACCAAGTTATTCTGAACACTGGGAACCATCTTGAGCTTGCACCTTCCTTCATTTCAGGCCAGTTGTTTTGTTTTTTTTTAATCTTGATGCCCAAATAGGTCTGGTTTTGATCTAAACTGGTATTTTGATGGATTCCACTTTCAGTAGTATGACTGAATAGCATTTCTTTCTGCCTGGTACCAAAAAAAATATTACATTCTACAAATAATTGTGAACTGGGACTGTTGTCTTCCAGGCAGCTCTAAAAGACTTCCAACCAGCCATCTATATTCTTCTAAAAGTGTCATTTTTTTAATGTGCATACTTTTATTTGAAGTTAATTACTTAGTCCATTCAAGCACAGAGCTGTACTTCCAAACGATTATTGCAGCCAAGTTGAAACTGCTTAACATCTAAAAAAACCCCCAAAAAAATCACCTCAAAGTCCACTGTTTTTTAATGACTGAAGAACTATGCTGGATTTCAATTTCTTATGATAAATGATAAGGTCTATCACAGATAGAAAAGTACTGCTTGATAATCTTTTCTGACCTAACCATCTATAAAAGGAAATTAAAGGACATGCTAAATACTTCTGTACAAAACAGTACCCTAGTCTCCTCTTGGAGGGTCCCTACGGCTTGTAATTTTGATGACACATTTTCAACATGTAGAACTGAACTCGGCCAACATATTTATTTTAAGGCAGGATTTGCCTCGCTGACATTATAAATATTTGCTTTTTGATGATGTGAGATAGTACATTCTAGCACGGAGCTGAAAGTAATTGGATTTGAGGGTTCCTCTTAATTCTCCTACAAAAAAAAAAAACCCCAGAATGTCAAAGCTGAATGAACATTGCTTCCTGTTTTAGAAAGTTTTAAAATACTTTCTCTGTGCTTTCAGAGGCAAACTGGCAAAACAGATAGTGCTTAGAAAAATAAAGCCGTGAATAAAATCTTTGTGGTATCTGCTTGCAAGAACAGAGCTGTTGATTTTTCTCTTTTTTATTCTGGAGGAAGACTGACTGAATATTAGAATAATTAATAAGCTACATCTGTTGAAACATCAGATGCTGGAAGCGTACCACACGGAAAAGCAAATTTTGTTGGATAAGCCTGTAAAATTCACCTGGGAGAGGCAGAAAGTCTCTGAGGGGTGAGAGATGGAATTAAGGCTTTCACGAACATTTCCTGTTTTTTTCAAGACCAAAGAGCGAAGTGGAATAAAGATCAGGGAGTTCTCCCCTTTGGGAGGTCATCTCCCAGTGACCACATGAGCCGTCTGAGCGGAGAAACACGGAGCACCCTTCAACTGGGATAACTGATCATGAAGAAACGTCCGTCCAAGGGTTCCAGAAGAAATAAAACTACATCCATCTTCTGACTGTCCATAAGATCTAACACTACCAGTCCTGGACTTCTGAGTTCCTTCTGTTCCCTCCGCCTGTTTACTAAAGGATCTCCTGTTTGCCGCCTTATTCCTCAGAGACTCGAGCTTCCTGCCACTGTGCCTAAAGTGTCGAGGCTTTAACCTGTCATCAGCTAAATGCTTTGTACCTATATACATGCATTTATGCATCCACGGCAAACCTCAGCTCTGTCAGGATGCAGCTACGTACCAGAGAACGGCATTAACCTCTAGAGGATTCAGAGTTTTCTTTCAGTAAGAAGTAACAAATATGTATTAATTATAGACTATTAATCACAGAATAGAAATTGCAGGGCATCTTTTGAATTGATAGAGGACCTGAATGGGCTCTGGGCAGGCTGAGGAGGAATCCAAAGGTTTGACAACGCACTCTGCAGATGCCCCACTGAATGCTACAATTAGTTGTCAACAGTCTTAAGTGCGAAGCTGAACCTAAATAATTTCTTTAACTTACATTCCTCTTCCTCTCCCCTATGCAGACCAGCTCTGTTCCAAGATGGCTGCCTGTTTGAAGAGGAAAACAACTCAGCACACACGTTCTGACTTTGTGTTCTTCGAGATCTACCTGGACACAAAGCTCTCATGTGCTTGTTTTATGGACGAAGTGGTCTTCAGGGACTAAAGCGCCGTATTTATTCTTGTGTGTGAAAAGCCTCAGTCCAGTTCACCCCACGACAGGATGATCATACCACGAGTAAGGTTAAGATCAGGAAGGAAGGATGGCACACTGTTACTCAAATATTTTATGACCTACTTCAAAATTTTAATCAAGGTTCCTTTTTACTCCTGGAAAGCGCTTGAATACCACCCCTGCCCCCCAAGAACTGTAAAGATGCAGCTCCTTTTCTCCATCCACGGATTTTTGGTGCACGTGTGTTCTGCTAGGCTGGCCAGCGGGAACCAGAGACATCAACTGCTACGGAGTTGGACACACGGTATCTCTTTTGCCAGATTTATGAGAACTAGAGAATTCTGAGCAGTTCCTTACTTTCAAGGCTATGATATGTAACAGCTGCTTTATTCAACAACAGCAAACGAAACCGAGTAACAGGACTCTCAAACAACATGAACAAACAGCCAAACTGACAGCATTTGATGTATCAGCAGAGGAGATGGGTTAATTCAGTCAGCTACACCTGCTGCCGCTTTTCAACCACGTCAGTGTGCGCGGAGACAAACTAAAGCTGAATGCAGTTTATTTACTCAATTAAAAAGTGCAACATGAGCAAAAATACCAGAAACAGTAACTCTTCGTTGGTCTGAATTGATAATCCACATTTTCTACTGATTTCTTACATACTTCTTTCCCACCTCTGGGAATATATAATAATCCTTATATCATAGAATCATAGAATGCCAGGTTGGAAGGGACCTCAAGGATCATCCAGTCCAATCTTTCAAGTAAAAAAAACATAAAAATTAAAATAATAGAAAAAATTGGTTTAAGTGAGATAGTCTGGCCACCCTGTGAAGTTGAGTCTTAAAACTTAAAATATAATGGATATATTTTATATATACATATCCTTGTTTATAATCCTTATGTAATAAGGATGGTTAAGGCCGATTTCAAAGGCTTCATCTTCTAAATACTGAATGTCTCAGAAAATCTGCTAAAACTGGATTCTCTCAGGAAGTTATGACTGACAGAATTGCACATACCTTTATGTAGTCGATCAGATTTTGATACTCAATATAGTTGCCTCCTCCAACTACAAACACTATTGCCTAAAAGGCAACACAGACATCGTCAGAGCAGGCATTCAAATTCTTCACATTTCAGTAGTAAAATATATACCAAATGATTAAAACTACAGCAAAAGTCATCCTCATCAGACTGCACGAATAAGAACTGGATACAGAACCATGAGATTCCCAATGAAGACAACAGCAGAGTTTTAGTAGGATGTAGAACAGCTTTTAGTACGCTCCTATCTTCTACTAAAAATTTTTTGAAACACATGCAGCTTCAACATGTTCCTTTTTTGTGTGTGGAGATGTCTCCAGTGTCCACAGGAACAGCTTAAATATTTCCAGGGATGTGTAAGAATTAATTTGGGACACAAACAAATACTTATGTTATAAAGGAAGGTACTTTTTCAGTATTTTCCCCCCTCCCCCCTACTACTGGTAAGAATGTATAATATCACAGGTAAAGGCTATCACTATTTTCAGGGCTATGTATAACAGAGAATAATTAATGAACAGAAAAAGGAGACTTAACAGTTTCATCATTTTTGTTAAAATTCACTATCCAAAATTGTTTGACTACCCTGCATTTTTTTTGTTCAGAAGGATAATTGTGAAATTTCAACAGAAACTGGAGACATCTGTCTATTGGCAAGGCAAAGATTTTACTTATGGAACGTGGTAGTAAGATCAGATAAGTAAGACTTTTACTATTTGCAAATATTTGTGTTGAAAAATACTGAAAGTTACTGGCATTTGTATTATTATTTGTATTCGTAGTAAGTCCTTTGAAGAGGAAAAGATCGCTTCAGAATAACAGCTAGTTATAATCAGCACTAGATAGAATTAGGCTAAGCAGTTTTTGCAAACAAGACCAGCCATTTTCTTAGCCACTATCATAAAAAATGACCGATACTTCAGGATCATTATTTTTTGTTTGCTTTTTTTTTTGTTTTTAAACAAATGAACATTGAAAACTACTTTCTACGTGACTTACCTCCTGGAATGGATTTTTGTTTCTTGGAACTGAGCTATAAAAAGAAACACAAACAAAATACAACGGACATTTTATTAATCATTAATATAACTATGGAAAATAAGTATCATGTACACATGACATTTATGAACTACTATATAATATTACACAAAGATATAAAATAGAACAGTAATTGCCTTTCTACATTCACTCTCCAAGTATTTTGTTTCAATTACTTGTTATGGAATATTATTCATTCTGCAGGACTGAATACACGAGGAAACAGCAGTTTGACTTCAGTATTAAGGTTGCTGTTTGAATCATAAGCTTTATGCCAACCCTTCTTTTAGGCTTTCAAAGCTCTAATTACAGCGCCGCTAGCAAGGAGAAGATGCGACGAGTAAGACATTTCATCAGCATTAGGTGACACTTGCAAATCCTGCCTACTGGAATCTTCACTAGGGAAGCCAGTCCGTTTCCAGCGCCTGCACCTCTATTTAGTGATGCTTCGAGTCCCGCTGCAGGCAGCAGGGAGGTGTGCTGCCGTCGGGCGTCACAGCTACAGCGCTGGGGCCAAAATGATCGAAGGAGGAAGAGGGACGTTACAATTCTGCTGGGACAGACTCTTTCTCGCCGTGTGACTACACAGCCCTAGCCCCAGGGAGAGGGGGACACACCTCTTTTCCTGCATCACTTTGCACCTTCATGAGGAATGGAAAAAAGGAAAGAGAAAGCTCTGAAGGCTCAGTCTGCTCTCCTGCCTTTTGCTCACATGCTACCGCCCACCTCCCTGCAGCCACAGGCAGCCAAATACATTCTATGATCTATCACAGATTCAAGGATTGCATTTTCCCCTTCACCTTCTCTCTTCCTTTATTTCAATAAGTTTTCCCCGAGCGACCAGCAACTGACTCAACACAGATTCCTGCGTGTCAGAAAAGTAAGTTTTAAGAGGGAAGAGCTCTCTCTGAGATGTTGTTTTGCTGTCATGAATACTACAGACTTCCCAAAGTAGAACTGTCAGCCCCATCCTCCTGTCGTTTGAATGCAGCAGGACAAACCCACGGACATTTTCTGTCATCCTTTCAGAGGCAAGGCCTGTTTACATTTGATGGAGCCTTTACACAGGATTTAAAGATATTGTTTTGCTAAGACTAAACTACAGTAATGCAGTTCCTACTCTTTTAAAAAAATGATAGGTAGAAATGCCAGTATTTCTTAAAATACAAGTAATTAGGAAAAAAAAAAGAGTCACTTTTTAATGTAATTCCACTAATTGCACTCTTTGATATTGTTATTTTAAACTAGTAATATTTTGGCCGGCCAGCTAACCTAGCTTTATCATCTACATTGGTATTTGAAGGGAGAACTGGACAAACTCCTACATGGCCATATTAGAGTTTTGCTGTCATGCTCAAATATCATTTAAGGACTATAACTTGAGTTAATGTACAAAATTCTAACAAACACCAAACCAGAAATTAAAGGGGTTTTGATTATTATTATTACAGCTACACGGAATGGCATCTATGAACTGCTGCAAATGTAGATCTTTACATTTTCTAAAGCAACACGGAGCAGGTAACAACGCACATTTATAGGAGAAAATCCCTTTGGCTTTAATAAAATGAAGTTTTTGCACTTCTGCACAAAGTCCTCCAAAAATGCTATAGAAGCAAAAGTAAACAATGAAAACTGCAATTAAACCGAAACAGAAAACATGGCCAATTTTTGTCTTTAGTGCTTTCAAAATCTGTTCATTTGTGAAATGACACAGTCAATTTTTATTTTTTTTTTTTTTTGCAAAGTTACTAACAAATTCCTACAGAACGGTTGAAATGACACAGTTAATTTTTATTTTTTTTTTTTTTGCAAAGTTACTAACAAATTCCTACAGAACGGTTGTATTCACATTAAAATAATAACTGTTTAAAACAGCGATAAACAAATTTTGGTGCACTATCCAATGACTGTCTAATTTAACAGTGGAAACCACAAAGTTTCTTTGAAAGATTTCTTTGAAAGATATCAAGCTATAAAGAATTCTAGCATTTATTATTGCTAAATATTAGTACACATTTCTGTGACTGAACCGATGTACGTGTTAGCGGCAGGTTCAGTCACTGGAACCAAAGAATTAAAAAAAAATTATTAAAATGCATGTGGTTGATCCAAATTCCTGTTGAGAATTTCTCCAACACCAACTGTCTTAACTTAGAATGAATGACTACAATTAATTACTTGTAGTCAGCAAGTAAAAATAAACCCAGATTTCTTGAGTTAGCTTTTTCACAGGGTACAAGGAAAGAAGGAAAACTCAGAGAAACCTCACCTGTCGCTGCCTCGTAACATCTTGGGGTCAAAATACCGGTAGTCATCCGTCTCCTATTAAAAAAGTAGGTTTTTATCTCAAAAGTTTGGAATATTAGCTTATGAATTGCTGCTTGTATCTGTTATACTAAACACGCTTCATCCAACGTCATTTCCCATTTAGCTGTCACATCATTGAACATTTCTTGTAGCGTACACTAATATTTGTAGTATTTGTACGTAACTGAACCAGGACAGAACAAACACCAGTGAGAGGGCTATGAAGGGTGCTATTGAGGTTTTTGTTTCTGGTTCATCTAAAATTAACAATTACAACTTTCCAAAAAACACATCAGTTGCATAATAAATCCCAACAGCAAAGCGATACGGAGAAAGAAAAATGAAGGTGTTACTAACTTTAGAGAAACATCACATGATTAATTATAAATGCTAAAATTTTCCAGGTTACAGAGATCTCTCTTGATTTAATATTATAAACCAAAACACTTTCATGGCAATGAATGCTAAATACAAGATAGATCAAAATCTCCTACTATTATCTAACGTACCCTTTTCATTTCATGATTTATGACTCCTATTAAACCAAAATTAAGCTCCTGAAGAAATGAGTTCCACAAGAATTTGAAAAGTCCAACTGTCTGAACTATACAAAAAAATCCTTTCTTCACACAAAACACAGAGTTGCTTCCAGTATTTTTATTGGCAACAGGTAAGACTCTTGCCAATTATTACAGATGAAAAATAAAACTTTTTAGTAACTCCTTCTGACAGCTACTTGGCTTTCTTCTGTTTCTATATTACATTTTCATCCAGGTACTGTGAAGTTTCGTTTGTGGATAAACTGCATGCAGGACTACAGCTGATCTCATCCGGGTGCCTACATGCAAGATCTCTGTGTTCTGATGATTCTCTAGAGCAGAAATAATTCTTCCTCAGCAGTAGAAAGATTATCTGGGAAATTTCTTAGAGCTCTCAAAGCATAACTAGTACTACAAAATATTCAGTACGCATATGATGGTCATACACACAGAAAATAAATCTATTTGATATTAAGGACTTTTACATAGTTACTTGTCCTCAAGTTTGGCTTGAAAAAAATTTAATTTAGATACGATTTCACACTGAACCCCTGTAAAATGCTTTTATATGCTCCACCAGGAATTTCAAGTGCATTTGTAAAGCCTGCCAGCATTCGTGATTTTGGCAGCCTTGTGCATAAATGTGATATAGCAACTTTGAAGTAATGAGAGAGCTGGGAAGGGACAGATAGTCCTGTACTGAAACTGAGAGGTACTGGGGAAACCTTTAAGTGGGATAAAGAGATGCAGTTTCCCTGTTTGTTAGTATGAATTACAGATTAATGCCAGAACTAAAATCAAAGTTAAAAACCCCAGTATTACAAACATTTCCTCCTGAATGTATTCCTGCTGCGTTTCTTCGCCGTGGACTTGTGTAAGTAGACACACGAACGGTGGTAAAGTAATAGAAATGTGATAAGCTAGTTTATTTATTTTTGTTACTTAAATACATCATTCCTGCTGAAATCAGTTCTGAGAGCACAGGGAAAGAAACCCTACCAGATTTTCTCTGCTTTAAGAAATAGCCAGTCTGCCAGTAAAAACAACTGTATAGCGGTTTCCTCACACACAACTGGATTGGTGACTTCCTTAAGCAATTCAAGAACAAAAGTCATACTTTTGAAATTATAATTTTCAAGATTTCAAATTAAAATGGAATAAGACCCATGGAAATATCCTTGATATTCAGCCTGTATTTGTTTCTCTGCAGAAGCTGACATGACTAGTTTGGATTAAGGAAATCCCCATTTTTACAATTTTTGGTTGTTAGTACATGAAAGATCATCACACAGTATTCCTTTTTTGGACTTTGTCACAAAAACATTAAAGTTTTACTTATGAAAGGTTGTCCTTATTCAAGAATGAAATAATTTTGTGGAAGATACTTAAAAGAAGCTCCATAATTTTATAATAAGCGGTGGTCGACTTCCTATCTATGGGTTGAAATTTGTATATAATCGACAATAAGATTGGGGGTTTTTTATTTTAGGAAGACTTAAGGTCTTAATCAATCTCTATTTAGTGATAAAAAAACCCAGAGCAACCATGTTACTAGATTTATGAACAAAGCATTCCTTATGCAAATATAATCTCAAAACCAACCGCTTAAAAACCTGCTTTGACCAATAAATGTCACTATTAGAAAAAAAGCCCAAGCAGCAGATTACTTGAAGGCCATCAATGAATGTTTCTGAGTAAGTATTTTGAGAAAAAGTGTAATCATAGCTAAACAATCTAGACCAATTAAAAAAAATTACAGGATCGTACTAATGCCCATAAGAACAATTCAGTTTCTACTTCTGAAAAACTTGGATTTACATAGTTAAGACTCACCTGTCCTTCCCGGCAGCTGTCCTTCTGAGACAAAAGAAAGCAGCAGGGAACCGACAAGAACATTTGCAAGTGTTGGCTGTGCAAGTTCTGTATTTCATATATTTATTTTATGGATGCATTTTATATATAGAAAATAATTTAAAATATTTATATTAATTTTAATAATTGTTTGACCTCACAATAATCTGTTCTAATTTTGTACTATAACTTTTATCTGTATGCAGATTTCATACACTGATCACTGTGGTTAGTAAGATTCCCTGAACTATAAAGGAGATTTTTTCGGCGTTGGAAAAAAAATTAAATCTTAATCTTTTTTTCCCACCCTTTGTATATCGCAGTGCAATAGTCTTTTGTTCTAGGGAACAGAAAAAGACCTCAAACATCAGAAGATGAACAGAGGCCACAGTGGTGTATTTCTACACGTTGACCTTTTCCAGATACAATTTCACTTCTGTTGCTGGTACAGTAAGTCTAGACATATCCCAGGATGACTCTCTGGCTTGCTTCTGTTAGCTGAGACTTACTCAAAAGGTTGCTGTCAGTTTTCCGGCAGTGAGGAGAATCATTCTTTAGGGCCTGCCTGCTCTCCTCTGACTTGAAAAGTAGGACTCTCTCTTTTGGGCCATGAATTCAAGCCTCTGACGTGGCAGCGAGACATGAAGCTACTGCATGACAGATCTCTCCTTTTTCACATGAGAAGATCAATGTTCTCTCCAAATTACCAAAATGATGGGGGTTATTTTCCACTACAACATCAAGTCAGCTACAAAGACTCCTATGACTTGTCGGCTTTTCCTAAACCTGTAGCCCAAGGAAGCTAGTCTTTATTATTTTTAAAACTGTTTCGTTTTTCACCAACTTATACGTTATCTGTAGTTTTTTTGGTTCAGCTTTCTCTATTAAGTGTGCTGAGTGACCTCTATCGGTCGATCCGATAAAATCAGCCCTGCACATCTTTTCCAAGTCTTGCAAACAGGGACAATTCACTGCCGCTGAAGTGGCCGTTTCTTTCTTCATTAAAAGAAAGCAAATTTTCTGCTAATAAGCATGACATAGATTATCTCTGAAGCACAGATTAAGAAAAGACAGGATTACTTCCACCTTGATCATTTTCATATTTCACCATTATTTATCTCCCTTGATATACAGTTAACACCTGAAGGTGAGAGTGGCCAGCTAATATTTACCTCTTTCAAAAGTAACTTACATAAATCTGAGTAAATTTTCACAGAAAAAAAGGGGAAAAGAGGACTCTTCTAACACTAACCCAACTCCGCTTGCAAAGTGAAAAACTGCAAAAGTACTAAACTATTTTCCCCTAAGTCATAAAGCTTTAAAGATGTTGGAAACAAACTTTTCTCTAACATACCTCTCCGTAAATAATTTACTTCTGAAACTGTGCTCTTAAAAAAAATCACCTCAATGCAAAGAAACTTTCAGCCACTGTTTAACTTCTAGAAATTTAGGAGCAACAGAAACTCAGTACAGCACAGGAGTAATAGAAGCTCAGAACAGAAATAAAGCTCAAAAACATTAGTTCCAGTGAGACACAATAAATTTTCATTGCTTAGAAACTATTTTTATGCAAAAGATCTTACAAAATAGTTATGAAATGGTTCTGTTCTTGAGATACAGCATGATTAGAATTAACTGTGTTATCATGAAAAAAACATAGCCTTGGCATATTACACCTCACAGCCTCCAGATTTCAGCTGTTCCACGTTTCTCCCTGTGAAGGCAGTTATTATACTCACTGGGTTTGACTTCATCTCCATCAGGTTGTCCAATATACGTGTGACTGGTAGATTCTGTAAGACATAATGTGAAATTCATGGAATGGTGAAATGCTTACTAAGAATTATTCACGGGCCACCATTATCTATGGAATAGTTTACAGAGTATTTGAAATACTACCTTGAACTGTTTTCCTCTTATATTTTGCATAGTTCGAGCATTTTTGTCACCTAAAATACCTTTCTATACAGAAAATGCAAACATCTGAGAAGCATCTAGCTAGGGGATGAACAGAAAGTGCAAATAAGGTGTGGAGATAGGAAAAGAGCTGTATTTAGATATTCCCTATATACAGACATGTGATGGTCTATGAATTCTTATTAAAAAAACACTTTGCAGTTTCAGGAAAGAATTTTAAAGCTGAAGATGAGAATTAAGGGTGTGATTCTGAAAAGAGAATTAACGTTGCCAAAGAAAGGGTAAAAAAAGCAATCCTGGCAATAAATGTTTGGATGAACTGCAAAGGAATAAAGTGAGGTGAGATTCAAGACAACTCTTCCTTATTTAAGATGGGAAATTTTCCCTCGGACAGAAAGTATTAAACAGTCAAACCACTTTAGTTATCATATACTGAGGTCGAGTTTACATGGCAACGGAATTGGAAAGGGTTCTTGTTGACAGAACGTATCAAAAAATGACATTCCAAAGAACGATCTACAAATGACACCAAAAACCACTTAGTAAAAAACTGATGTAAATCCCTGAACGACCGAATGAGAAATAAAAAGTTAACTTTAATAGAAATACCACAGACTTCAAAATATGAGAAAGAATAGCATTTTATTTGGCTACCCCGAAGCACATGGAGAAAGAACGAAGCGCCAGGAAAACAGTATCCTGAAAACATCGGCATTGCGGCGTCTTGCTCAGAAGCCAAACCAAAGCAGGTCATTTTGTCAAGAATAATACGAACTTTTTAAAGCCACACATGTCAAAAGAAATGACAGAATCTTTAATGCACGAATAAGGAGTCTCATTTAGAATATAATGATTATCTATTGTTACAAGCAATGGTTCATCTGGAGATGTCCCTAAAATGTAACATACGGGCAAGATGCGTATTGAAAAGTTTTCTCAACTATGTTTCACGAGGTACCACTGATTTGTAACTGTGCAATGCAACTTACCAGAGCTAGTCATAGTGAAATTCCTGCAGAATTAATTTCATTGACTACCTTAAAGCTGCAGACAGAATTTTTAAAAACTTTTATGTGATAGCTGATACTTTCCATCCAGAAATATGCACGTAGCAGGATGACTGAACAAATAATCACAGAATCACATAGAATGCCAGGTTGGAAGGGACCTCAAAGATCATCTGGTCCAACATTTAACATAAAAAGTTTAAATGAGATGGCCCAGCACCATGTCAAGTTGTATCTTAAAACTGCCCAGTGTAGGGGAGTCCATCACTTCCCTTGGGAGCTTATTCCAGTGTTTAATTGTTCTTATTGTAAAGAATTTTCTTCTGGAATGGAACTCCGGCAGCCCTGGAGCAACTTGCAGCCATTCCCTCTTGTTTTCTCCATGGGACTCCTTGTAAAAAGAGAGTCTCCTTCCTCTTGGCAGCCACCCTTTGAGAACTGATACATCCTAATAAGGTCTCCCCTGAGCCTTCTCTTCTCAAGGCTGAACAAGCCCAGATGTCTCAGCCTATCTTCCTATGCTTCATAATGGTTATAACAAGATAAACTATGTCCAAAAGACGCACATTTAATTAAAGGTGAGATTGCATTTTATTTAATTCTGATACGCCCTATTTATAAATTCTGATTCTTCCACTAATAATTATGATGAATAACATTTTACTTAGAAATCTTGATGTCAAACAAAATATTACAGAATTAAGATTGTCAACTGTGAAGTATTTATTTACTGCCATCTGATTAAAGTGCATATTGGAGAAAATAAAGCGTCCTCTCCAGGGAAGCAGACTTCTGGGAACCACAATTCAAAATTTCAGCTACAAAGAGTTATGCAACCAGTGTCCTTTTTTTTATTGCTTGTTTGCTTTTGCAGGGGTGTACATTGAAATTTGCATGCAAGTTATGCTCAAAAATATTTTCTAAAGTTAAGTGAATACTTGAAGGTGCCCAAGTCGTTATAAACGCACTTGATTTTCAAGCACATTTCAAGACTCTGGTTGTTGGAGGTTACTTACGTAGGAAAGCTGGAATGTAAATGAACAGGGAATGAACACTTTCAGCCTTTCCATCACTGGACTAGATGTGTTTGTTCTAAGTAAAGACACGGAGGGTTTGGGTTTTGTTTTTTGTTTGTGAAAGTCTAGTCTGCTTCGAGTATCTCACAGCAGTTCTTTTTATAATGCTGAAATCAGTCTCAGTTGCACACACTGGACTCTTAATTCCTTAGAAACAGAAGTAGTCAAAGAAAATTTGAACATTATTTGCTGCTGGTCTAAAAACTGGAAGATAGATCTATCCACCAGAAGAGGCTGATTTTGGTTTTTTACTGTACATCTAATTTTATTAATACGACAGAGATACTGAAAGCTGAAAATGTTCATGTGATAGACTTCTTTTAAATTGTTTTTTAAACTCACTTGTTGCTTTAGTACCAAATTCTTCACTCCTTCCATTACGAACTGTGATCCTGTATTCATAACACGTGAAAACAGACTGAAAAACAAAATAAACGTGATGTGTAAGACCTTCTTTTTTTAATTAGCATTCCCAAGCTTTATGCTGACAACCAATACCCATTGAAGCTGACGAGACTTAAGTACCAAGGCTTTTGATTTGTCATGAAATATATTCCTCAAACTACACAGGAATCAAGTGTATGGGAACACACCGATAACTGAGCAGTTAGATCCTCACCTGTCAACGGGAGTCCAGAGTTCTAGACTTTAATCCATTGAACAGTTTATTTTACAACTTCAGAAAAGCAAGGATTTGAGTGCTCCTTTCAAGCGGGTATCCCAATCACCAGAGTTAACAGAAATGCTCAGTGTCTCCAATCAACCAACCAGTAATTCTTCCAAGTAAGACAGCACTGGAATTTTCTCTGACCGTGCTGTGCCACCGCTTCCTTACGACAGTGACAGCAAAAGTATGACAGTGACTTGAAAGTAAAGTTGGTGATGAGGATTCAGATCCTCTCAAACATGGAAGGACCCAAGTCCTGTACCCTGTAGGGGATACATGTACCCTTAGCACAGACATTATCTTCTTTTCATGTCTTGAAATAAACATCTACACCTTGTAACGGGCAGACAGACACCCAGTCTAGGACACCCTAATGAAACAGCAGCTTGTTCTTGCATTCCTGAAAGTCTCCAAGGCCTGGAGAAAACCAGATTTGCTGCCATTAACTAAATGTCAAAACGATGGCCGTTATAGAGCCCTTTTCTGGTGCCAAATTCTTCTCCTATGAGAGCACGTGTAACATGCAGCTATCACTACATTAAGTTACTTTGTGGATTCAGACACAGACCTTTTTATTTTCCGATGTGTAAATCCTATGCACTGTTAAGGGAAGACGTAGCTGTCTGTAACTGAAGACATTTTAGAAATGCTCGATTCTGGGCCTTGTATAGCACTAATCACACTTTCAGTACCACTCCAATAAGCTCGAAGAACCCAAAGGCTTACAGAAAAGTGATTAAAAGCGTACCCCAGAGGTTTAGGAGCAGTGTTTCCATAGCTGGTTGGAGCTGAAGCCATCTTAGTGAAAGCCCTGTGAAAGCAGGAGTAGAAATCAAACGCATGTAGAAATCTCATGGCACATACCGCTGTAGAATTTTCTACTCTGGACATCTGAGAGCGAAAAATCTGCTTCTCCAGCTCTTTCAGCAAGTAACTTTTACATGCATCCCTCTTGTCTAGAAATAATATAGTTAAGGAACCGAAAGGAATTAGATTTTACACTTAAAGGAGAAAGACTTTCTTTTGGTACCATGTAAAACTAGAACGATAGGCAGCATGGCCCTTTGGGATGAACCAAAAAGTTTGGAGTCTGAACGAGCACAACTTTTAATTTAATTCAGTAAAAGTTGATTCTGTCTTGGATCATTAAATAAACTACTATGTGTCATATTCAATAGTGTTCTGGCATTACTGGAGTTTAATTTTAAAATAAAATTTGCATGTATTACCATAGCGATCACAGCAAAAAATGTCAGGATGAATGTTTAAGGATAATTTACAATGTATGAAAAGTAACACACAAGTCTTTGATAACAATCCTGAGTTCTGTAAAATTACTCAGTTATAGCATCACGTAGGAGAAAAAAAGGAATTACTTACTTCCATTGTTTTATGTAGCTCAAAGGAGCCAGGTTACAACCGGCATCCGTCAATGCTTTTTTATATTGCTCCAAATCAATCTGGAATTACGAAGTGGAGAATTGCAAAAGGTTGAATTTAAAGTTATAGCATTAACCAAAGTTAAAACGTAATTAGGAGTCTTGATCCCACCTCCTACCGAGTATGAAAATGCAACTTAAAATGCAATTTGCTGTGACCAGCTCTCATTGAACTTCACAGTATTTGTGGAATGAAATTCTGTGCACTTTCAGATACAGAAAAAGTCTTTTATATTAGCACCTTTAAAAAAGTTGACAGAATACAGGTTTCTGTAAAATTTCACAACAGCAAATAATAAAAATGAAGAGAGGTTAATATACATTTATAAGAATACTTTCCCTTTGCCTAACTCAACATGTTTTTTCTACCACATGATATTTCTACAGTATAATAAAAAATTTCCTTGAAATTAATCATAATCACTTCAAAACAAATATGAAATTATTTCCTGAATTATTCAGGTATTGGCACAAGAAGTATTTCCCTTTTATTCATCTGCTAGTCAACCGATCCAATTATTCTTGAATATACAAGTGTAGAGTGAAGAGAGTCACATTAACATTTTGTTTTATTTACTTCTATCAAGCAGTGGGGCAGAATAATAGAAAGCAGGTCAAGATGTGTCTTGGAGTCGCTCTGAACTAAGTATTTCAAAAGATAATCCCCCTTCTTACTAATCATTCATATCCTTTGAAATGATGGCTAAAGCTTTGTAAGGAGATTCCCTGATAATACCACAAAATTCATTTAAAGTTTTAATATTTCCTGGGCACTTCAAACTTTGCTTCAACTAGAATCAGAAATACCTACTTAGTGCTGAAACGCTACAGAAAAATCCTGTGTGGTAGCATTTGGTGTTAGAAGGTGCAAAGGACATACATACCTCTGAGGGTGCCTGAGATGAGCTTATGTAATAGATAAGAAATAATCGCATTTTATCTTCTGGAGTGCCCGCTGCAGTGAAAAGGAGAAAAAGAAATTAATAACCTACAATTCTAACTACCCTGCTATGTTAATTGCTCCTCGGTAATAATATATATGCACATTCATACCTTTAGTTGTCATTATTGTCAATCATTATTGTCTAGAAACATTGATAATGATTGTCTAGACAATCATTATTGTCTAGAAACATGGCCTTGCTCAGTGTATAAAAAGGCAGATGGACATTCATTAATTCTATTTGAAGTTGGGTTAGACTAGTTCACTGTTTTTGAAAGTTTACTTACACCCCCCTCTTTTCCTTACAGCAAACATTATTCTTCAAATGACATACTAGATAAGTCCTGTAGTGGCATTATGTCTCATTTTATGTATTTATGAATGAGCAGGGAGTAGACCCATCAAAGAGGAAACCAAAGAAAACCCATAAAAGTAAAAGCGACAGCACATTATTTTTTAGCTCTCTGATTTGTTTATGCAGCTCTATGGTTGACTGTACTGAAACACCTGAGGGCTGCTGAAGTGTTATGTGAACTTTGGGTCAGGAAAAAAAGTCCCGAACTTACAACTTGCCTTCGGGGAGGATTTCACCTCCTGAATCGTCTTTTATTGCATCACTTGCTGGAGAAAAACACTGCTACAAATTCTTGGGAAACATTATCAATGACAATCAAAATCCGTCTCTGTCAGATCAAAACGATGATGTGGCCATCCCTGTATTACTTTATATATATATATATTGCTGTATAACCTACTACAGCAAATTCTGAACACTAATCTTTCTAGAAATGAATTACTATTAGTAAAGACCATAGTTTCAAACAAAGATTTCAGAAGTAAAACTTCTCAAAACAAACATTTCAAATTTGTAATGCAAAAGCTTGATATCTTTAGAAATAGTACAGCACTTTATAAAAATGCACTTTCCTGTACTTGTGTGTATATATATATGTATAAAAAAAAAAGTGTTTGGGTTTTTTTGTTGTTTTTTGTTTGTTCCCCACCCCCCACTATGGAATGTGGATCATGTCAGTAGTGGACCAGCTAATCTAGTCTGCAACTTTTGTTTGTATGTGAGCACATATTTAGTTTGGCAGAAGTTAAGAGTAAGCCCTGTCATAGTGAACATTTATGACTTGGTACATGTTTCTGGGAAGTAAGTTTTATTAACCTTTACCAAATACCAGTAAACCAGAAGATCAAGAACTGAAGAAACTGTGTGTTGTCTAAACCAAAAGCCAGCTTTCAAGGCAGACATCCACTTGGAGTTCAGTTGGGTTAAAAAAAGCACTTTAACATTCTAATGTAGTATAACTGCTTTGGGTTTCTGTAACTGGCTTGGAAACTTGGTTTCCAGTTTGTCAGTTTACAGCTTGTTTTAGTACTTCTCTGATGACTATGTTTCAGTTTCAACTGAAATAACCGGGCACTCCAGAACATTTCCCTTGCTGGGCCTATTTATCATGTCTACAGAACTCCTAGAAGGTTTGTGCCCGCAGGAATGTAAGTGTTCTCACACACTGAGTGTAAGTCATACTTTGTTTTACTACAATTTTTTACAAAAATAAATCTGATTGTACTGTGTACACTTTACTAAATCTTACAAAAACTGCTTTGCTTGGAAATAGTACTTAACTCCTGACATGCTACTGATCAAAATCATTCCTGTGCTAACCAGCTGTAAGACCCAGCTCAGTAAAATGTTCACTACCTTTTTCTAAGCTATGTCCGTGACAGTATAGAGTGAGTGAGTGCTAAAGGTTCTGAAGAAAACTTAGACTGGTAAACCTAGAACAGAACAATTTTATTTTCCACTCAAAAACCATCTGGCAGTTTCTAGACTTGATCCAATGAAATCCGTAAAATTTTACCTGAGAATTCTACCAACCGTGCACTATTTCTTCTGCTGCCTTCTGATTCTATAGCACAGACACCAATATAAGACTCTTTTTATAAAGAAAGTCAGCAGGATTTAGATGTACTTTTGCTATAAATACGAATCATTATACAAACTCCAAGCACAGACATCGTGTCCAGAACGTAGCTACAAGACTACACACATAAGCATGTACTAACAAAACAGTTTTTTAAAGAGCATACTGAGATAAGAGCAGGAACCCTGGGTCTCTAAATGCTCGACGTCTGCCAATATGCAGACAGGCCAGGGGTCATAATTTAAGTTTTACAACCTTGCTCTGCAGGTTATTTTGTTCCAGCCAACTGGTATCAGATCATACTGAAATCCACCAGAGGGTTGTGACATACCTCAGGTTGTCAGAGGTTGAAAGAAGAGTTGATGCTGCGACACTATGAAAAGCAGAAAACCCGTTCTGGTCTCAACCTTTTACAGCGAGACCTCCAGTGACTCCTTTCTACCAGAGAATCTCAGCATCATCTAGTGTGTAAAGCTTTGTTATGTATGAATAACACATGAAACAGGAGCTGGGATGCATTGCTCTCAGATGCTGAAAACGGGCCGCAGCAGGGGCAACACAGGCCTGAGTCTCTCAGTCAACTGATCAAGTTATGTCCGGCTTCCCTTCTCTCCATCTTCTCCCATCCACCTTTTTTCTCACATAAGCAAGAACTACCTACATTATCAACCCTTGATCTAACTAAACTCTATGAAATGCCCTTTTTCATTCTGTCTGTGAGGTACCTGGTATAAAACATGCAGTAGGATTTAAAAAAAATAAATCACTATTGTTCAGACCACACAATTCTGTGCTATACTAAAAAGTACTGGAGAAACACAAGAGTTAAAATATTCTCACCTTCAGAAACAAGGAGTTAGGAAAGAATTTCAGTGGAGCTGCAAAAGTTGCCAATATTTTGGATATTACTGAACCAAACTACTAAACTCTCTAGGCTGCCATAAAAAAAATCAATAAAACGCTGTTTTCTTTACAAGTCTTGTGGAGGATACACGTACGATCTTTACCAACCATGAAGTCCCGCAGGTACAGACTGTGTATCTTACCAAGTTTTATACCAAGATCAAATTTTAAGCACTCACCATCTGGGTCAGAAATCATATCCAGAAGAGATTTATCCAGGGTGGATTTGCTCATTATTTTTTCCTCGTATTCAAAATACACATCCAGCTTTCGACTCTGTTTAAGTGTAAGGGTTAGGGTTAACTTATTAAGGCTGAAAGAATATTTATTTCCTTTTAAAAAGGGTTATCAAGACCATTAAAAATATTTAAAAATAAATTTTCAATAAAAAAAAAATATGCTTTTATTAACTCTCAGAAAGCTGACAGGTAATTCTCATACTAAAAGTTGCTTTGCAAGTTGAGCAGGGGATGTCTGATGTGCAAACACTGAACTGGAAGCAGAGCTTTGTTTTCAGCTATGGTCTTGTGGAAAAATAACGGTCAGGTCAAATTGATGCTGAACCTCAAGTCTCTCAGTCAACAAGGCAATTACTCAATGCAAATAAATGTGGGAAATTCCTAAATACACGAAAGTATCATCCCAGAGAAGAGATGGCAACTGCCAGCTTGGGCTGGTGCAGAAATAACTACCTCAGATCAAAAACTCATTCATGTCAAAGAGGAAGGACTTCATAACTAGATTATCTTGCTAACACTGGAAGTCTCTCCTACAATGACACACGTAGATCAAATTGCAAAAATCCTTTTTGAGAGAGGATGACACAGGGAGTGTACAAAATTAATGAGGCAAAAGCTTTAGGAGAGACGTCACGTGGCCGTGCAACTAATGACTGCACTGCAATTCATCTGCACAAACAGTCAAGCTTTGCACTTCTTCATCATCACGTTACGAACTTACAATCTAAAGACAGACAAATGCATTCCAAACCTGTTTTAAAACCTTCTGTTGCATCGCTATGATCATTATGACCAAACATGAAAATGCAGCATCACCACAAACGTTGTAACTACTCAGCTTACAAAACCTTGATATCCATTCTTAACTAGATCCTGGTGTTTGGACACGTTCCGCTATGGATTGGCTCAAAGAGGAGACCGGCAGAGTGGGTCTCCACCTCGCTGCCTTGGAAGGGTTTCAGCTTCACATCGTACCCGTTGGGAGACTGAAACGATACCGTTCGAGAGATGCAAGAGCCACTAGGGCATTTTTTTAGGTTAAGAGATCCAGGAAATTCTGCAGAGCCATGCAAAACTGCTTCTGGTACCTTCTAACTGGTTGCTCCAGTGACAGCAATATAAGAACTTTACAAGTGTGTTTTTCACGTCTTTGAATTCTACTAAAATTATTCCTGAGATCACAAATAAGGAAATGAAATAAAAAAAACCCGGTTATTGCATCACCTGCCCCCAAAAAAACAGAAAAAAAAAGGCAGAAAAAAAAGGCACTTCTCTAGCCTGGGATATTTCACTTTCTGAGTATTTTAAGTTCATCCAAAGCTAGTTGAAGACTATGAAATAAAAGAAGTGATGAGACACAAGAATATTTTAATATTTAAAGCCTCTGGCAATCAGCTGATGATGCCCATAGCTACATAACACTTCTATTTCTCATTCATCATTTACTGAACAATGTGAGAAGAGCAGTTAATTGCAGAACAACTTAATTCAAAGCCTCTGTGGAAGTCTGTAATTACAGCTTATAAAATAAATGACCATGAACAGTGCTCAGAAAATGACCGCTCACTACTTTCAGGGGCAGCAGGAGGTCTGCTGCTGCTTGTCACAGGGACTACGACTACACATAAAGTGTTTGAAGTGAACTGAACCACCAGCCATTTTCCATGTTCTTACTTCAGGTGCAAACTGGTATCTGGCAGATCAGACACATTCTGTGACTTCAGTTCTACAGCATCTTGCAGAATATCTGTGTTATACTTTCCTTAACTCTCTCTGGAGAGATAAAATAATTGTAAAGAAACTATAACAATTTTTCTAGTCTTTCCACTACATTGACTAGCTTTTGGTGTTTTAACTGCATGTGTATCTCCTCACATGAAGCGAAATTCAATGTTTTTAAGTTCAAAATACTTTTCCCAGACAAAAGGCATCCAGTAAGCAAATGTGGAAACTTAATCTTATTAAGATAAATGTATTATTGTTGAATTTGGCACGGCCTATATTATATTAGCTGGTGAACTGTTTAAGACAAATTTATTCAGAGGGCATGTGAAAATGTACAACATAAAACCCCTAGATTCACTAATTCACTGTATTTGTTTACAGATGAACTTTTAAATAAAATTATGTAATTCAAACATGAGATACTTTCAATTGTAAGAACAGATTTACAGCTGTTAACTTACTTGGAGCACAAAATTGGCAAAATTCTTCTCAACCATGTGCAACTTTATGACTCAGGCTGCTGAACCAGACTAACCACAGCAAAGAAAACTCACTGGTTACACGTACTTGCTATACTTTGAGCCTAAACTGAACCATTAATGGTACATGTACACTCACTCTCTTCAAAAATATTGGACAGTTACTTTTGAGGTGTGAACTCAGCACTCTTTGGGGAAAAAAAAACACAAATAAACTGAAAATCCTGAAACTTCAGGTCCTTTATTCCTATCCACAAGAGGGATATCAGAGGTTAAGCAAAAATATAAAATTTTCAAGGCTCTCTTTCTGATGTGACCAAAGCATGAACTAAAGAGATAGATCAATACAGCGAGCCTATGTAGCTGCTTCTTCACTAGATAACTAACGAAGGTTACTAGCAAATAGGCTAATTAGCACCATATACTAATTTGTTAGGAATTAGATGGACACCTAATCAAACTTCAGAGATTACTGAACAGCCTTAACCACTACTTGTTACCTTTTGAGAGATTTCCCAGATTTGCCACATCAATGAGACAGTTACTTCTGGAAGAGCCAACTTGTCTAAGAAGTGCTGATAAGAAGCAGATGTCCCATCTAATTTAAGGAAGTGCAATTTTGCTCACTCAGTGGCAAACTCACAGATATGCCAAGAGGGAAAGCTGGGGATTAGGAGCTAATCAGTCCTGTAGATTCAATAAAAAGAGACAGCAAAGGGGAGGTTCTTATGGGTGCCAAATGGGCAAACAAGGTGAATAAAAATAATAATAAAACCCAATAAAAAAAACCCACAAGATGCATACAATTTTACCACTACTTTCTTTCTGTCTCCTGCTCTTGGTTGCCTACTATGACATCTTGTTCCACACCAACCTCATTCAGGAGAACCTTCTGGCTGCCAATTCAGGGACAGGATCTGTATTGCAGTTCAAGTGCTACACTTCAGCTTGCTTTGTCTTTTTGTTTTATTTTATTTGTGAAAGCTTTCAACTTAGCACCTTTAGGAACAGGCTGTTTCTAAGCCCAAACTTATTTTAGGGAAAATTACTGAAGTGCATGGGAATCTCTACCTGAGCACTGTAATCCAAAATGAATGCAAAATTCCTTCTCTTTTTTTAAGCAGAGATGTGGAAGGAGGACTCATTGAAATCTCTTAGAGGGTCAGTTTTGTAAAGGCTTGTAGGAGGCTCTCCTATCCTCTTTACAGTACACAGGGTTTTTTTAGAGAGAGAGAACACACAGAAGAAGACAAAGTAGTTTTTCTAAGAAATTACAGGAGGAATTTCTGAAAGATACTGACAGAAAACCACCAGAAATAACAACCCCCAGAATGACTGAGGTTGGTCAGGTAATTACAGTGTGCTCCTATCAAGAGGAAGAGAAACTCTGGGAATAGGCTGAAAGTGGCAGCTCGGACAGTTCTCTTTGTCCGAACTGCAGAGGATGACGCTGGGAATACAGGTCACTGTAACTGAGCTCAGAAGAAGCTGTTGTTTACTGGGAAGCTACTAAATTATCCCTTCAGACAGAAAACAGTAAAAAAAACCTGGACCACTGTGACTTCTACTTCACAAACATACTCGGACTGTTCCCTTGGTAAGACAAAAATTTTGAACAGAGCAGTTAAACCTGTGGAATTCCTTTAAAAAAATATGAATTTGGTAATTTGGAAGGCTATTGGTAATCCTACTAATGGAGTCATTCAAAGTATCAGGCCTTCAGATGAAGCAAAATTGGAGATTGACAAGAAAATAATGTAGGAATTAAAAAAAAAAAAACCACAACCCTAAACTAGTATAAGTAACCTGAGATAATAATTCACATAAAGATCTGCCACTTAAATTCATATGTATAGCATTCTAGCAAAATGTTGTCTGATCTACCCCTTCTTCAATTAGTCATTTTAGAAGGGTGTGTACACCTTTTTATAGATCCCATTTAACAGAACTTCAGCAATCCTACTATTCCTATTACAATGGCACGCAAAGATAAGCATTACTTGAAACTAAAGCAGATAGAAAGATACACATAAATCCAGTCCTAAATCTACTATCTGTGGAGTACAGTCCTCCAGTCACACCAGCTTCTTCAGAGAAAAAAGCCAGTCAATGCAAAACAAGGATGTATTTGTTCTAAGCACTGACAATAAACACTTGACGGTTCACTTTGTGAAAAAAAGTGATGTATTCTTTCCGTTATTTCACTAAACGCTTCGATGTGCCAGAAAACTGCCAGGACCCCTAAGTATGTGATTAATTTCTGGTTTCCTCTTGCTGTGTCTTAGAAAATGATCCAAGAGAATGTGGAAAGCAGCTGTAAATCGAACACTAAAATAGGACCACGAGAAAAATTAAATTAACTAAGTCTATCCAAAGCAGGTCTTGTAGCATTCTTTGCTACTGATTCTCATGTATGTAGTGAAGAAAAATGTTCAAATACTTCACGTAGCAGAAAACCATAATGGACAATACAAATAGTCTACTTCAAATTATGAATGTGCTTCCAGATTATTTTAAAAGTGAAAATACAGTAACCTGAAGAAGTGTTCGGTACCTCACCAGATCCTCAATGACCGGGCAGCTTCCAAAATAAATCACCTTATCCTAACCTGGTTTAACTATTTGACTGTATATAAAACCTACTAATCACAGTCTCAAGGTGCCATTAGAATTTCTAGTACAAGTACTGGCTGAGATGTTGCCTTTTTGAGAGCATTCGGAGGAATCCATTAGGCAGCATGTTGTCCTGCACGTTGAAATTCCACAGCTCCAGATAAAAAGATAGCTTTTGTAACAGTGGAGAGTAAAAAGAGGGGAGAACATGGACAAGACAAAGCAGCTGGATAAAACTTGACATTCATCCAGTGAAATGGCTTTATTCCAAGTGGTAAAAAAAAGTGCTTCTGTATTACAGCTTAAGATAGTTTCCTAAATATCTGGAGCTGAAGGAAGTGATTCTTGCTAAGGTAAAAGAAAAGATGATAGAGCTGCACATACCACCAATATATTGAAGAAACTCCACGTCCATTTGTCTCTCAGAGACACACTAAGAAGGTGAGGAGCCTGAGAACTTCACAATAGCAGAATTAAGAATCTTTCATGGAGAAATGTATCACCTCTCGTGGGAGCTCTCTAACAGTAGGCTCCCTGTCAGAGGAGAGAGCCTAAGGGCTAGTAGAGGGCTCTAGCACAGGGACCTGAAGGTAATTCCTTCCACCTCCTCCAGTTAACAGAAAAGTGTGTCACCCCCACCTAACAAGAGAACAAACAAGAGCATCTGACTCCAGTCCATCGCCAAGAGGACACTGCTGATCAAAACTGATGTTCTTGCTATTCCACATCCTGCTCTGAAACCTGGCTTCTCTTCAACAAACAACATATAAAATATTACTGGTGTAGGGCTGCCATTACCATCTCAGGATTTTTCTTATTAAAGTGTATGTATAGACAAAGTACCAAATAAAATATCAACATTACTGTTTTTAAATTGCCAGGTACGAAAATTGACATGCTCAATACTGCAAAAGGACATAAATAGCATATAAACTACAGTAACGAGTTAAACAGAGACACACTTGTATCTCTGCCCCAAATTTATAGATATGTAAAGTTAATTTACTCATTAAAATTCAGAGTGAATACTTTGTACTGTTTTTAAATTGCCAGATATGAAAATTGACAAGCTCAATACTGCAAAATGACATAAACTAGCACATAAACTACAGTAACGAGTTACATACAGACACACTTACATCTCTTACCCGATTTTATAAATATGTAACATTAAAAATCAGTAGCAGTAATAACTTGAGGACAGACCTTATGCACTTTACAAGTGTTAAAGTCAGCTTCAAAACACATTGCCTTCCATGAGTTATAAACAGCACGGGGTAAAATTCTCCAACTATTGATTTCCGGTGAGACTTAGTGCTTGAATTACTTTAAAAAAACAGAATTTCAGTGTTTCTGAAAGCCTCATCTATAATTCCTCTCCTCATACTGGGAAAACAGAACCATCTTCCAAGTTATCCTCCTTGATACTGAGACCATCTGCAAGTTCCCTGACACTAGAGCAGCAGACTTAAAAGAGGAAAGAGGACAAGCATCCTTCTGAAGTGCTTAAATTATGCACAAGACACCTAACAAAGACTGCTGGATAGACCAGTTTAGTAACTTGCATCATTACTGCCACACCTCCGTGGATCACGTTTGTTGCTGAGCAGTAAACAGCACCCTTTTGATAAACACACACTGAACAGAAGATTGCTCAGACTGAAGTCAGAACTTGCCGTGACACGGCTCTGAAGCAAGTGAAAGACTTCCATCACAATCTTAATTTAAGAAAGACTTCAATCCACAACAGAGGTTGTGGCCATCATAAAAAAAAACAAAAACAGAGAGAGCATACCAGTAAATTCTGATAAGAAAAAAATTGACGTGCTTACTTCACTTTCCATGCAGGGGCATTCCAAATTCATTCCCTCTCACCCTTCAATACTAAGCAATGTCACACAGTGATTTCTGTAAAAGGCAGCACAACTGAGGAGGCTGACTTTCTTATTTTATTCCACCTCCTCAAATATATTTCTCCAGGTAAGGAGCAGTACGGCTAAAAAAATGAAGGTGGAGAGCAATCCTACCTTTATATGCTCCAAAATGGCTGTGGCAACATTTGTGTGAAGGTCAATGAGCCTCTTCTTTTCCAGAAGTTCTGGAAGAGAGCTGAAGAGATTAAATACAAACTAACCTGCTGAGTTGCAAGAGTTAGTTGAATTGTGCATTGTATAGTTGACACAAAAAAATGTATAGAATCGTAGGACAATTTGGGTAGGAAGGGACGTTGAAACTTTATTAAAATCTAAAACTATCAAACACAGTAAGATAGGAACTGAAAAATTACAAAGTATAGACGCAACGATTCTCATAACAGAAGGATGTTACCCACATGTAATGCAGAAAACCAAGTTTTCACCCTGGCTTGTGATCAACAGATATATGCTGTGCTTACCTAAACAAATAATCTACTAGAATTATGGCTTATTATGTCAAATAATTAACAAATAATATTAAATAATAATAATATCTCTCAAATAAACCTAGAACCTCTGGTTGTCCTGGAATTTGTCACTGGTGTGGCTTCATAGAACACAATTCTCTAGGCAGGATTTCTGACTGAAATCTCTCCTTTTGCGAAATGGGAAACTCAGTGGTTAAGTTTGCTTCATGGAAAATTTGTTACTTAAGGTGGTGTGATCTATAGGATTTTCACTTCTGGCACTTGGGCACCCCAAGTATAAGAGACTGTGCAGGTTCTATACATTTCCACATTCAAAAGCACCCTGGAAGGTCAGCATCTTACCGTTTAACCCTAAAGCTGATTGAACAGTAACATTTCTGATGGAGCTTTAGTCACAGGATTTAGAAACTTTTTTTTTACTATCAGTTTAAAGCTTTTGATGCCTGTCACTTTTACACGTTGCTGTCTTAACCTAAAACCAGCATCCTGAGAAGTACAAAACCTTATTTTTTTAACAGCAGGAGCTTGGAAGCATCTGCTTGTTTTTGTGAAACCGTCTGACGGATCGCACTTCCTTTGCAATTCCAATCAAATTCTAACCAGGGCACTGCACACAAACCAGCTTCTGAAACTCACAAAGAGACACCTCACTACCGCAGACGCACGCTGGATTTCACAGTATGCTGGGCATATTACTCCATCTTTTCTCAGAATAATTAGCATTCCTTCTTCGGAGTCTTAGTGAAAGACAGAAAACTGAACATCTCCCTTCTCCAACACATCAGTGGAATGAAAAGCAGACATACAAGGAGGAACAAATCTGAATCTCAGACTTTCAGTATCATCCATGATGGCTAGGTCTCCGAGAGCAGGAGAGGACATTTCCTATGCAGAGTTCTTAATGAGTATAACCTTGCCAAAAGACGTTGCAGTAACTACATTAATCAAAACATAATTAATTAAACACTGTGCAAGGCAAGCAGATGCTTCAGGAAGTGGATCTTACTAACAGTTTTTTTAAGGAAGCAATGCAGAGACAGGTAGTTGGGATTTTCTGATGGAAGAGTGTAAGTAAATCTATGATGCAATTAAGATTATCCAGCTTTGCTGAGGAAACACTCCAAAGGTGTGTGTAGAGGGCTGTGGAATTTACACGTGCAAGTACTTGTCTAGGACACTGCACTAAACTTTACCTGAACTCCTAAGCATTTAAGTTTACTTTTATAGCTATTTATTTCAAAGGATATTAAAAGCGAAATGACTTAAAAAACTAGAACTGGTTTCCAATTAATTAAACAACAATGCATTATTGATTACTCACCTGACTGCTGAAGTTAGCTTAGCTGTATTATCAGAAAGCATACTGATTGCTCCTTCATCCTCCCCTTCTATACCCTGGGTTTTGAGGAAGCGTTTGGAAAGAGGAATAAAAAGTCACAATAAATACAAAGATCAAACATGCAAATACAGTCAGTGCATTTAGAATCTATTTTCTCATAATGGTATTAATGTCTGGATTGTGTTTTAGTTATTATGGAAGTTACATAAACATAATGCCAATGGATGCAAGAAATGGAAGCTTCTCATGAAATATGGTATTTCTTTTAAGATGGTATTATAACTAAAACTCTGCACATGCTGGTAATTTTCCTGTGGGGGGTGACAGAGAGGGCCAAGCATTGCCACAAGTCCTTTTATGCTTTTTATATAAAGCACATGTAGGTGATAAAACTCACCATGATACTTTTAAGTCTTTTGACTTCATCTTCTTGGGCTCTGTAGGATTCCAGTTCTTGCTGAACAGACTCAGCTACCTCTGGAAAAGGACTAATGCAACACTCTGCATTATGCTCGGTTAAATCGACAAATCGAAACACTAGAACCAGGTAAGCTGAGTGATCATGATGATCACAAAAACATTTTCAGAAACATCAGAACACAAATCATGAAACAGTACTAAATCCGTGAAAAGAAAGACAACTTACTGTAGGTTTACTTAAACTTTCTAAGATATATTCAATCTTTAGATACTTTTATATAATTCTGATACGAACATTTTTGTGCTCTGTAACAAAGAGCTAATATAGAGTTACTATGGACAACCAATAATGCCAATGATCATTTCTTAAAAAACCCAAAACACTTTCAGAGAACCTTAAAAATAAAGCTACCATAATATGAAGAATACTTAGAGTTCATATTGATTGAATTAATATAAAGTCTGTACTTAGACAGCTTACCTGCCCTTATGCTTTTGCCAGAATTTATCAGAGGCAGTTAAGTCATAGGACTTCTTATTTTTTTTCTTAGGTCTAGCACCTGCTGGAGTAGTTTCCATTCCTGTTGATTCTTCCAAGTTAACTCTATTCAAATGGAAATCCTAAAAAAGAAGAATCTTATGTAAATATTTGGCGGTCTTTTATACTCAACCAATTATCTTCCAGAATATTCTCTAAAAGCACACGAACACAGCTATTTATCAGAATTTCACAAGAGGGCAGGAAACAGTTTTCTAACTAGGTAATACCACCAGCAGTGCAAGAAATCCAAAATTACTCACACTTACGGAAAGCAAGAAACGTTAAGCAAAAAAAAAAAATCTGATTGTCTCACATGCAAGCAATCTTCTGACACTGAACTCTGAACACTTCTCTGTACAGAAACAAATCATTCAGCAATAACCGAGTTCTAACAACTGACCAAAACTTTAAAGTAACAGAAGTTTCTGTGGTGCAGACAAAAAAAAAAAATCTCACTTACGCAACTACAGCAAACGCAGCAAAGCTGTAAAGAAGCCCCTGACATCAGCAACAGGATTATTTAGCTACACCTTCACAGCTCTTTCCCTACTTTTTTAAAAACTAGTGAACTAGTGAGTGCACGATAAAGCAACGGTTGACAACAAGGCTGATGTTTCTCATACAGTTTCTCTTCCACAGACGAATGAATCCAGAAACGCTAGATGACACAGTTTATGCTCTTCTGGTTCTTTCTCCTACTACTTTTGCCAAGGACAGCTCTGTGTTTTCTGCAGCATACATACTCTCTTCTCATTTTCACCAAAGATGAATAAATACTCCACTTGCTGTCTTGATTCTAACTCTTTTCATGAACAGTTAAAATTTCAAAGGTGCTCTTTGCTTGGCAATCAACAATAACGAGACTCAAATCTTCAACTATAGAGAATCCAACATCAATCTTTAAAAATAGATATTTTTTTCAAAGTACTTATGTTCAATAAAAACTTAAAGGAAAAAAAAAAATCATTTGATTGCAAATTCAGCTGTAAATTTTAATGGAGATACACATATTGGCTCAATTTAACTCACCAGTAACCTGAATTTCAAAGTTGGTTTTGGCATTTACAAGGAGTTTTAAGAAAAGGATTCTTATTGATTAGTGTTCCTCCTTTCACCTCCCCATTTTGTCTTTGTATCCATGCCTTCCATTTTTCTGCATCCACTCCTAAAAAGTTTTTTATTCAGATCTGGGAATCTCTTGATACAAGGCTGTTTATGTGTAGAAACACCACTTTTATCATCTAAATGGAGGCAGCACACAACTTTGTGGCTGGGTTAGCATTTAGTTCAACACCCCACAAAATTCCTGGACTATTGTAACTGAGAACTGAAATGAAAAACAATTTATTTGAAAGTACAGTTTACATAATCATCACCTTGGTAACACTTTCACAGTTACAATTTATGGCTTTTTAAAAGGCTGCTGCGGTTATTTCATGAAATATTATCCTGACTACATGAAGAACCTGGCGTGCTTGCCTTTAAGGTGAAGAACTCGACTGGTTTTGAAATTAAACTTTTGTCCTTGACATGGAATCCCAAGCCACTTGGTTACAATTTCACCAGACAAATTCATAACCCTATCACCTCAGTCAAAAATTCAACACAACATTCAACAAGTTGTCCAGAGAAAATAACTGCAGCCTGATGAAGAACAGATAAACAGTCAAGGATTCTTGAACCATTCTTCTGGTGCTATTCTAACACCTCTCCGTATTTGTAGCACTTAGTTGTCCTTTACAGCATTTACACCTGTAAAAATTATTTACTCTCCAGAGAGTAATTAATTATTCTTGCTTATACTATCTTTTATTATTTACCCCATAAGTACATATAAAATCCGTAAGATGAATGAAAGCCAATGTTATTTACCTACAAGTACATTTCTACTACTGGATTTACAAAACAAACTCGAGGAAATAAAAGTTGTTTAAGGCTATCTTAATGTCAAAAAAATGATTGGCAAAATCTCTATTAGGTTCCTCACCGTAGGGTTATCTATAACCCTTGGTATCTGTCTATTGAACACCTACACCACCTTGTGGAGAAAAACAGAAATAGGTATTTTTAGAAATTTAATACTAAAATTGGTTTAAAAACTTGTTAAAAGCATTTATTTTTCAAAACTGAATTGCACTTAATGGAGATTGGAATTTCTGTCACATAAAACATCATTAACTACTGAAGAAAAAGCTAGGATTGATGAATTACCTACCTTTTGATAATACCAAGATTTCAACTTTTTAACATTTCAGAAGTTACTGCTAAATAAACCTTCTAGAGAAAATCTTCCAACTTGTTTTTTACTAAACAATTTCCAAACAAAACAAGCAAAACACATTTTGAATTAAGAGACAATCTGGTATTAAGCTTAACTGCAAACCAAGTGAAAAACAAAAAAAAGTTTTAGTAACAAAATCAGATTTATTCTTACCAGAACATCATGCACTAAAGCTTGGTACGTCCACGTATGATGTAGAGGAGTTGCTAAATCTATGTTTCTGTCGACGAGGACTAATAGGGGCCTCTGGAAGCTGAAAAGATGACACTGTATTAGTATTTCTTTAAGCATCTTTAGAATACTCCAGCAACACTCCTGAGTGATACCAGCCAACTTCTACAGCACATTTCAAGTTAAAAGCCAGACTGCCTACTGCAGAGTTCCTCCAGCCTTCCCCAAAGTATCTGGGGCTGATTACTGCCAAAAATTCCACGAATCGCTGTCTTAGTAATGATAAAAAGATTATTTTATTTCGTACTAAGTGAAATTACCAATGCATAAATATTGACTAGAAGTCAAAACACTAAACAGTAACTAGCCTTTTAGGCATCAACTAATATCTCTTTGTGTGGATACCCATTTGAGTTCCAAACAGCCGTCTGAGCAGGTAATATTCCATCTTAATTCCCGTTATGAACCTCAAATATAAAATCTCTCTCAAGGGTTTTTAATTTCATTTCTCTCTTTGCTCGTATGCAAAGTCCATAAAGAAAAAGTTATAAATTCGTGAGATGCATTGTGGTAATACCATCAATACTCAATTTGGTGGAAAAAGAATGCAGACATGCCTAGATGTCTTGGGTTATGGCTAAGTAACAGATTAACAGTGAAGATAAGGCGGCTGTGAATTGACAGAACATTATTGCAACTACTTCCTTTAAGCACATTAACCCCCTAGTAAAGATGATGGCTAAATTACAGCATATTTTAACAGAATCAAAGCATTTTGATTCCATGCTCTGGATTTCCTTGCAGTTAGTATTTTCACGTAGATAAATAACCTCAAGAACATTAGTCATCCGATTTTGAAAGCCAAAGTAAAGATGTGAAGCCATTTAATTGGTTAAAGATTCTCATGTTCCTTTTCCCTGCACTTTGAGGGTCATGATGCTATACTGTGAGGAAAACAAGCCACTCCTCTGAAGGAAAAAAGGTGGTTATGATTTAGTTCCCATGAAAATGAGGGAACTGGTATTTCAGTTATTCTCTCTGCTAACAGCTTTCAATCTCATTCCATTTTTCCACACTCAATGTTTTTTGTTTCTTTTATCCAAGTTCTGCTCTTGAGACAAATAGATGGTGACTATTTTATATGCAGTTAGGAGATCATCACTGTTTCCTTCAACTACAGTCTTCCCAATACATCTCCTCATCTCTTCCTGTGCAGTGTAAACTGTAATACGCTCTCCTGTGTATTACAGCCGGTGGAGTATTCAACTACCTGAGGGCAAAGCATCCACAGGAGGCAAGCATCCACAGTGTCTCCTCAAAAATATTTAAATGGTCATGACTTAACACTCTTTAACTATCTAATTGAATTACCCAACCAGCGGTCCTTAAGCAGTCCTCCTCTGGTAGATAATAGGGATCAGGTGAGAAATGCTTTTGCCCTAACTACAACAGGTAGCAGCGCTCACAAGTGAGAGAATTTCTTTCTTTTTAATGGATTAAAGGTTGCTAACAGATATGTTCAGAGATGCAACTGCACACCGTGGTCCTGTAAACTGAGTGTATAGGAGGAGCTTGGTTCTTGCTGGGTTTAGAGGTTGAACGAAATTACCTGGTTCAATAAATCATTTTTGTTTCACTGTCCTAGGACCGCACACTGAGCAGCTATAGAAGTTGTCAAACTGGTTGTGCTAAGAGATTGAAAAACTCCCTTAGGAGTATATAAATTCTTTTAATACAGCATTTTAATCAAATTCTTGCTAAAATATGAAAAATAAAAATACATAGTTATTACTAACGCCATACCTGAACTGGCCAGCTCCAAGTGTGTCACCTGTAAACAGACTGTTTCTGGCATCTCTTAGATTCTCTCGGAGCTTCTTATCTAATTTCTGAGGGGGGAAAAAACCAAAACAGCTTTTAACAAACCAACGGTTCCCCAGTCTCTTTATACAATCAACATCTAAACATTTATTTGTGCGGTTTTGGTAGTTTATAAATGTCTTAGCTATAGGAAGCCTAAGTCCACTGCACATGGGAAAGAAAGAAACCTCTTCCTTCTGTTTTGTCCCTCCAGCATTCATATCTATATCCAAGACTACACAGAAGATCTTTCCATTATGTCCACTAATCTTCTCCCAGGCAATGAGCACCCTCTCCATAAACACGCAAACAGAAAACACCAGTAGGAAGCACCAAGAGGGAACAACAGCAGAAGCAGCAAACTGGGCTGGTCAGACACTGCCACACTCTTTCATAAAGATGATGTTCCCCTCAACAAGAATTCGAGTACGTGGAATGCTTAGTTTTAATCAGTATTAAGGCTTCACTGGAAAAGAAATGTGAGGAAAATGGAAGAAACGAAGCACGGTGACTCCTAATGAAGATAGTGCTGTAGGGATTTTTTTACTTGTGATTTAGTTTGGTAATTTCATCCCTACCTGATGATCAAGTTCAGTTTAGTTTGATACAGTAAAAATGTCTTTAATTATGAGTTTTCCCGCTACGGCATAAATTTCTTACTAAGACACACAGAAAAACTCAGGGCAGACAGCCACTTTTCAAACTGTGAAGACATAGCTTAATGGTTGTAATTATAACGTCTGCCAGAAAATCTTGATAATTATTCATGTTTAAGTTTCTTATCAGCTGATTCTATAACACTACAGCTTCTACAGATCAATTCCATGGAACTAAAATCAGAAAGGAAAACTGGTGTATCTGCTTTCCAGTTTTATTTCCTTCAACAAGGAAATACAGAATAAGGAAAAGGACACAATGACACTAGAGCTCTGCCTAGTATTCAGAAAAGTAAACAGCGTTAGGAAAATTTTAAAACAATGATATTGGTTTAGAAAATAGTTTCTTACCACTGCCACCATTTCAGCTGCAGTTCCCCTTGAGCATCTGATTATAGGAATAGCTCCTAATAAAAGATATATTGATTTCTACTTGCATTATAATTTTCAGACTATAATTAGTGTACTTTTCATAAACTGTACTTGTAGCAACATTGTGAGATGAAATTCTTCAAGCAGACAGTAAAAACCTGTATTAAATTTGACTCTCACAGCCTTTATGAAACAAAAGATACTAGACAGAAATAGTAAATAAAGTTTTACAAAAGAAAATGAATATTTCATATAGGAATTCATAGGAAATATAGCGTACACTAGAAAGAAAGCTACTGTACTGTGGAGGAGAAAAACTGCCTCATACAGATGCATTAATTTCAAAAGGTTAGAAGTCCCTTGGAAACACTAAGTATTGTAAGACCACCACAATATATTACAACTTATGGCAGAGCAATGGTGTTTTCAAAATCACATTTTCCGTTGGCTTTCAGGTTTCAAAATCTTTAGCTAGTGTTTCTCACTTATCTGTATCAATATATAAATTTCAATACCATAGAGTTTAAGTGACTGAAGAAAAGACATTTGATTGGTTTCACACTAACACTTGAAAGAACTCAATAGGACCAAGGGAATCTCCCTAGAACAGGCTGCCCCATAGTGATCTGTGCTCCCCTTGTAGGAATGCTATCTCAAACTGACTGATTTCAGTGAGAACTTAAGATTAAATGTCATCACTATGAAAAATGCATGCGTTAAGCATCAAGAAAACTCAAAATAAAATACATAAATTGAATATAACCTTCCTATTCCTTTTTTCAGCTAGATCTTTGCAAGGTTTGTGTGATTGTTTATTTTTCCTTCTTTGTCTGTGGGGTTTTGTTGGGTTTTTTCGTTTGTTTGTTTGTTTTTTCTGAGAGCTACAAATCCAAACTCAAAGCACTATTGATCTTCACTTCAAGCCAGGATTTTGTAAAAACAATGAATCCAAACCTCTGTATTTCAGTATTCTTTTCCCATTGATACTGAAGACTAAGACTCAACTGCCATGCAGGACAACCTTCATTGCCTTTTGCAATATACAGCAATAATTAGAGCAAGATCATTAACCCACTCCATGACTATTAAGATTTCTGCCACAGATCTAATTCTGCCTTTAAGTTGCTACACAAAATCACAAAACTTCCAGGTATCTCACTGAATAGGGATCTTTTTTAACAGCAAAACATATGGGAAACATGCTAGAATTTGAAAACTTACCAAGTGTAACAAAAAAACAGAAGAGACTATCAACAATAGTGTCCATTATTGTTTCCATTTCTGTGTCCGTGATATCTGGTCGGTTAATGGCTAAAACAGTGTGGAAAAGAGTTGAGAACAGAGTTAAAGAAGTTTATGCCACTTTAATAGTGAGAAAGCAATGCTGTTCCTACCTAATGGCTGTTAACAGCCAACAGCTTTTGTTGCAGAAGAGATCAAACTGTGAAACGCCCCTCTTGGCACATCCATTAGTTTTTTCTCCCCCTTTTTGTCGAGCCAAAAAATGGGAGAATTTAATTACTGGTCACTGTATAAGGTCAAACACTACACAAGCTTTTCCAACTATCTCTGACAACACATACTGTAACTTCTTGACTGTGTTAGTATGACATCATTAAAAACCTCCTAGAAAACCACATTATGGAACAGAAACGGCCATCCATTTGGGAACCATTTCTCAGCTATAAACTCCTCAAGAATTACTTGTGTAATTTAAAGAGAATTGCAGCATGCAGTTTTCAGTATTTCAAGATTCCAAATCCTACCTCTTGTAATGGACATCCTTTTTTTTTTTTATTTCATTTCAATAATGAAATAACGTCAGTCTCTAGGTTAGAGATAATTCCCAAACTGTAAACCATTTCACCCTATAGATCGAAGGATTTCCCTCACATATTTAGGTCAGAGCAAGAGACAAGTAGCAACAAGTAGCAATTATCTAGTCAGTCTTGTTGCCCAAAGAAGAGTCAAAAGCATGTTACTTCTGTGTCTGAACCAACTCCCAAAGCCTCCTAGTCATGAAAGTGCCATAAAGTGTATTTCACTATCTTTAACATTAGAAAGTGTTCCACATATCTGACCAGAAACTTCTTGATTGCAATTTGAGCTCATCACTTCTTGTCCATTCCTACATGGACATAGAACACGTTACCTCCCTTCTGTCTGTGAAAGCCTTTTACATAATCGAAGAATGTAAAATGCTTATTTGCCCTGACATTACCTCTCTGTAAACACAGTTATATATCCAGGAAATCAGGAAGCTGAAAATTCCCTGGTTTCGTTCCATTTGTTGTTAGTTCACCCATTCAGCTCCTTGCATGGCCACACGTGGCAGCGCTGCTGCAAGACTGGCAGTCGACTTCCATCACCATTAGACTTTACATGGATTAATATAGATATGTCTATACTGCAGTCCTGCTTTACCAAATTTGTTATGTAAAAATACATAGTTATTTTTCAATATTACAGCAGCAACGTAGTAAAAATGCTGGAATTAATACCTAAGAACTGCTTCCTTCGTTACTTTAAACTACACGTCTCAGAGAGTATCCTGAAATCTGAGCAAATCAAAGTAAAATCATTGCTTTGTATTAGCTACAACTTCAAAAGTAAATTTCAACTTTAGACATTCCAGAATAATTTTTATATAAATTTTACTTACCACGATATGAAACAAGCTCTTTGTTCTGGTTACACAACACAAACATGTCATCTTCTAAAGTAATAAAATTAAGATATTGATCAAACACCTAGAAATCAAGAAATAATGGTTAGAACAGTCCAGAGAGAAGAAGAAAAAAACCCTACCTGTGACTTATTGCTACTTCTTTCTGAACATTTTACAGAACTACCTATTAAAAGAAAGAAACACAAGATATAATATATGGATTAAAAAGTCTGTGTAAGGACTGGGTGGCAACATAAAACATTAGGACACCTAGAAGTGCTAAAAGAAAACAGTCCAACTTTAAGTAGTCCTGTAGAAAAATTTTTAGTAGCCAATCATCACTGAAAACACACACATGGAGTATGTTATAAAATTAGATGTTTATTTGTTATTAGTATGAAGGGCTACAATATAAACACTGTTGAGCTCTGAGGCAGGAGAAAGAGGGCAATAGCTAGACAACAACAGATTATAGCCCACAAATTTTAATTTTTTCTGTAACATACTTTTACATTGAGGAAAAAAAATTAAACTGTTCTATAGTATAAACTGCCAATGGGACATCACAGCAGAAAAATAGATTTAAGAAAGTTAGTTCACAGTGCTACATCAATTTACTCCTGCTGAAGATCTCAGGCTTAAACAATACTAGTAGCTTTCATTTCATTTCACAGGAGTTTCTTTCTATCATGCCAGTACTATTCCCTAACAGGAGTGAGAAAAAGCGAATGTATTTAAGTACACATGAAAACAATGAGTTAATAATTTGCAGGTTTTGCCACAGGCATTCGAAAAATAAGAGGGTGCATTCCTGACACCTGCCTTTAAATCGTAAAATTATAGGAGCGTACTGAGTAACAGTGTGTATGTATAAAACAGTCACCTCTCCAGTACACTGCTTACATGACAACTTAAAATAACTGCACTCATTCCACACTTTTTTGGTATTTTGGAGCTAAAAACCCCATCCCATTATATATGCACTGGATGCACTCATCGAGCTGATGAGACTGGGAATACTCTGAAACCACTGTATTTCTCCCATACAAAGGTCCTGCAGCATTTGGGCTTCTGTTGAATCTGAAGCACAGCACTAAGCTGCATTACTGAGATGAATGCAGATTCCCTTTATTCCCCCAATAAATCTATGCCCAACCTTGAATCTGGCTAAACAGTTGTTTTGTTCCTGATTGAGTCAGGAAAGCTGTGTATGGCACGGAAGCGGCCGAGTGAAAATGCAGTAACACCTCTAATGGTAGTGTCTTTAACTGGGGGATTTTCTTACCTTGGCCACTTGAGCTACTGCATTAGCACCTATGGCAGCATTTGCAATATCTTCCAGTTTACTTCTTGAAATGGCAGAAATAAAGTTTAAATAATAAGATTCGTAAAGCTGGTTTCGAAGATCCTAAAAAGAAAAATCACACTCTTTTTCCCTGAGTAAGTACTCATATATTTCTGACTAATTAAAAAACGTTCATATTTTTACCCTGTAATGTTTCCATTATTGATGGCCAAAATGAATTTGCAGAAGTGCTGAGCTGTTTATTCATACAGCCCCCTACGCAGTGTTTTGACTACATAACCAGATATAACCAAGCTAACACTGAACTGCAAAACACCAAGAAATTAAATTTAAGCTACCCAACGGCAACTACAATTCCACACCTTACCACTGACAAGAACACCCGTTTTGCTCTTCTTCCTACCTTTGGTGAAGATGGCAAGCTTCCAACAATTCCTCCCAGAGAGCGTGAAAAACTGAGCTTAGCCTAGACCAAGCCCCCAGGCTCAGAGTCAAACAGACCAGGTGGCTCAGGACTGTGTCCAGACGAGTTCTGAACATCTCCAAGGATGGAGACTCCACAAACTCTCCAGACAATCTGGTCCAGTGTTCAGCCTGTATTTCAATTTGTGCCCACTTCCTCTTGGGTTTTTTTCACTCCCAAACCCCTCTCCCCGAAACAGAGAAGACACATTTACCCTTCTGCTTTCTGGGAAATTGAAGTTTTGCATGTAAAAACGGTGGGCAAAATTTTTTGTGACAAATATGTGCCAATATAAAAAAAGAATAGAAGCCAAGGCATTCAGACACACACAAGAACTAGACATAGGACATCCAGGATTCCTTCACGAACTCTGTGGTGTCCGCTCGTTTGAAACATGAAGCATTACCTGGCACATTCTGTCAATATTTTCTTCTGTTGGCATCACAAAGTAAACAGCTGGAACATCTGGAATAGCATCCCGATCTGAATGTAACTGCCTGAAATGCAGAAAAAACCATCTCTAATGTGTTCCTCCTCTGATTTGTATAGAAGTACAAAAGCTACCGAAATGACTTATTTGTACAGACACATTTAATTTCCTACACTTTCTTCCTATATTTAGCTAGATTTTTAGCACCAACAAGACATGAAACAACAGCAAAAATAGTATTTGTGTAATTTTTGGCTGAATATATTAACAGACATCTCTGAAGTTTATTCAAAGCTTGTGAAAAGGCTTCACAAATCTTAAACTATTAAACTATTCAGAGGACAGTAAAATATTGCAGGCACAAAGTATTAATTGTTGACACGATGACAAAACCCCTGCCCATCTTATACTATTAAACTTGCCTTTCCTGATTAAAGGCAAGGTGCTTGTATGTTTCTCTCACAGTTCTGCTGATACCTCAACATGTTAAACTGTGTTTCCATTTCTAGCCTTCACCTAGTAAAAGCAAATAAACTCCTGACAACATACCATCAAAGTTCCTCTATGACTATTACCACAGCTAAGCAAAGACAATGAATTGAATAAATGTAAACTGAGAAAGGGAAATAGGAAATCCCCTAAAATAATAATTAAAGATTCCATATGTTCGATGAGACAAATTCTACATGTGAAAACACAAGCAGAGAACGTGCGCTGTCCCATGAAACCATTTGTGCCAAAATAATTTTAACATAGATGAATACAGAGGGATTTGTACAGACAGATTCCAAAAAAATATCTATTGGATAATTTTTATTTTTGAACAGAGTCTTCCTGTACTTAGTAAGAAATCCTACTGAACAGCGTTTGGAATTATCTTTCCACTCCCTGATTCTGAATAATAGCATTTGATTTCAGGACCAAGTCAGACAGAGTATAAAGCTTATTTTACAAGTTATTTATTGAATGATTTTCAATGTTTTGGTCATGATTTTGAAGAATAGTAAATGAACTTCTTTTTGGGAAAAAAAAAATTCCTAATTTTTTAAAAGTACTTACAGATGCAATGTGATCCCCATATCTCTCAGCTCCTTCACTGACAGCAAAGGTGAGATTATATCTTGGCCGAATCTGTCATAAATGAGAACCTGAAATAGATACACATACTGCTAAAAAGTGATGTAAAAAACAGACACTGTAGAATGTAGGATGGAGTGGATACAGGAATTCAGGTTTAAGGAATCACTGCTCTCACCTGAGAAGTGCTAAACATTTATAATAAATCATTAATTTGTCATGGACTTTCATTTGTGCTTACTAATAAACAAATTTTTAAAAAGAACAAAAAGAAACTCAGTGATAAAAAGTCCATTATTTTCACCCCTTCAAAAAATCTCAGACAAACAAGAATCTGTCCGAAATTTTTTATTCTAAAGGCAGAACTTCTCTGACTGCATTTGCGAGGAAACAAAGGGAGAAGCAGAGAGGTAAAGGAACAAGTGAAAAAAGACAACAGAATCATGGAATAGTAGGGGCTGGAAGGGACCTTGGAAGATCATCGAGTCCAACCCTCCTGCCAGAGCAGGACCCTAGAGTAGATCACGCAGGAACGCGCCCAGGCGGGTTTTGAATGTCTCCAGAGAAGGAGACTCCACCACCTCTCTGGGCACCCTGGTCCAGGCTCTGTCACCCTCACTGTGAAAAAGTGTTTCCTTGTGTTTACACGGAACCTCCTCTGCTCCAGTTTGCACCCA